>OY751556.1:6665927-6893527 GCA_963572265.1 Caenorhabditis doughertyi | reverse complement strand
CGTTTCTTTCATGCCAAAAATTCTGGGTATTTTCAGGTCCAACCTTGGAATTTTAGCAACGTCATAATAGAGAAGCTTCATCATTTTGATGTCAAGCTTTTTCGTAAAAAGTACTTTTTGAAACACATCATTTCTGTTTTACAAATTTCATATCTGATTATTATGTTTTTTCTTCATCGATTAGTAGATCAATAGTAACTTGTCGATTTATGCCTGCTGTTGAGAATCAAAGTAAATTGGCACATTTATTTTCCATCAAACTCGTATTTTTCAACTTTGGGAGCGGAAAACTTGTTGGTGTGTTCCAGAACGGTAGTGCGTAAATCGACACCAAAAACGGCTCTCGAAATCTACAGTAGACAACGAGTTATTTTTGATTTGATTCATAGTAGGAGTGAGGTTGGAAACTGCTTACGAATACTACCAAGGTCATCAGGTTTTTTTTTCGGTTTCAAAATGCTCACTGCTACGACCGAACTTACAATCGCTACCGTTTCCCTGTCATGTGATTAACGGACTTTTTGAAACAGGAATATTCCTCTGTTCATTAATATTCGTTTTCCAAAGAGCTATTATTATTTTCATAAGGTCCCCGAGTTCAGGGAATTCATTATTCAATGCAAATCAAAACTGTTATTACTCGATGAACAGGTAAAGATAATTTACTTCGAATATCAAAAAAGTTTTGAAACAGCCAAATTTTATGAGAATGAAAGTTTTTCAAGAGATAGATTGGCACGTTTACTTTCTCGAAACTCCCCTTATTACAAGTTTTGGCGCAAAAAAACTAATTGATGTTCTCTCAAAACAGTAGCGCGTGAATCGACAACAGAAACGGCTTCCGAAATCTACTGTAGACAATAGGTTTTTTTTCGATTTCCTTCATAGTATGGTGGCAAACTGCTCATAGACTCAAACAAGACTGCTATCGTTACCGTTTCTCGTTTATGTAATAAGGGCCCTTTTTGAAACAGCGCTACTGGATAGTTCATAAGACACGCTCAACATAAATTCGATTTATTCTCACAAGGTCCCAGCCTCCCAGTCATTTCACTACTCAATTCCCAACACAAGTTTAGTTTCTATCGTCAAACAGGTGCCGAATATTTACTTTGAAATGCAATGTTTATTATAAAATGTTTTGAAACAGTCGAGTTTTGAGAAAATTAAAGTTTTTATCCCAACTTATTTTTGCTGTTTTGTGATTCTTACAAAGGGATATCATTTTCCTCACTGATTACTAACAAAAATCGTTTCGCTGAAAATTTTTCTTTTCCACAATATTGCTATAAAAATTTGGCATTACCGTTGGGTAAATGCTCTGCTTTGTTTTCATGATGAATACTGTAATTTGTGAGTATGTCCAAACAGTTTTGGGGTTTTCAGAAGTTTACGAAGAAAGGTTATTTATCATTCAAGAGTCAAACTTTTTTGTGATAAGAACTTTTTGAAGCACAATTTTATTGTTTCACAATTTTCCTATTTTTCACTGATTTTTATGCGTTTTCAATATATCCGCTAAACCAGTACTATCATCATTATCAATTGGCTGACTGATTTCATCAAAAATAATTAAACATCACTGCTTCAGAACTTGTTGAGATAATTATAAGACTTTTATGGAACAGTTTCCGCTTGCTAGACTGTGCTTAAATTGTTCATACTTTCAAAAGCATTATCGATATCAAACTGAACAAGAGCAACACGTTTTGAAGCAGTCACAGTTTAACAGATCTGTTGTTTTCAACTATTTTACTTCTGTTTATCGTAAATTTTAAATCTGACTTCCATGCGCCTTGTAAGTTTTCTCCGAGTCTTAAAATTTCATTCTGCGGAATCCGGAATCCGGAATACGGGATGAAAAAACCTCGGAATACGGAATTCGGAATGCGGAATTCAGAATTCCGTACAACTCTGCTCCTCACTAATTACTGACGAAAATAGTTTCGTGAAAAAATCTTCACTTTTTCACAACATTTCTATAAAGTTTCGTCAACTTAGCAGTACAGTTATATATACACTATTTTGTTCTCATGATGAAGGCTGTAATTTGAGAGTATGTCGTTTTGGGTTTTCAGCAATATGTGGACAGAGAATATTTATTATTCATAAGTTAAGGTTTTTCGTGATAAAAACTTCTTGAAACATATTGTCAGTGTTTCACAATTTTCTTATTTTTCATTGATTTTTATGTGTTTTCAATATCACGTGAACAATTATAGTTCATTCTCTAAAAATTTGCGGAAATGTAAGAAACATCTTTCTTTCCTGGAAAATTAAAATGTTTACAGTTTCTCAACTTTTATATGAGCGTCGCGAGATATTCCATAGCTTGATGGATATAACTGTACTATTCCATATAGAAATAGGCCAGTTTTGTTCTAAAACTACATAAAGCTTTTTCAAATATCAACCAAGTCATGCAAGTTCACACCTATTCAAGCTGACCTAATTCGATCTTTCATTATGCAGAACCTCTAAGAAGATCGGTAAACGTATCGTACATAAATCTGAGTTCTTGAAGATAAATACTTCTGGAAACATTACTTTTTTCCCATGAAAAGTACAATATTTACTGTTTCTCAACTTTCAATTGAACCTTGTGAGTTCTATTGATTCGTTTTCAGAGTAAGTACGATACGCGAAATAAACGTTTTCCATTCAGTTTTTGTACGGAGAATTGCAAATAACAACCGTCCAGTTGTTTTTCTCTGTTTCTCAATTTTTAGTTATGCCTCTTGATTGGTTAATAGAACTGATAAACGTCAGTTCCTAGTTCCTCCAAACTTGAAAAAATAGGGTTCCGAAAACTCTGTATATTTTCGATGTCAAGATTGTCTTACCTGTAATATAAGGGCTATCGAGAGAGGAGCCTTGACCAAAAGTAGATAAGCATTTTCTACTACGTGTTTTAGGAATCTTTGATTTGTGAACCAGGATTTTCAAGTTACGAATCCTTCAATCAGGCAAGTATGGATAACTGTGCGAAGTTCGCAATTCTTCATAATAAAAACATTCAGAAACTGTTGAAATTATTTGCGAAAATTCTAATTCCTTGCAGAAACGTTTTCTCTGTTTCTCAGTTTTTTGTTGAAGTTTTCAAATTTAGCATAGTTCAATTCCATTTTTGCAGGCTGAGTGAGATGTTAGAAGTTTCGAGGAAGAAGTTTTTTTTGAATTATTCAGGTCCTTTTCGAAACTGTTCCCGTCTAATTTTGATCTACAAAAATTCAGATTCCGACCGACTAAATTGAGTATAACACGTATTCTAGGCTTATGAAAAAACATGCGCAAGGACTGGTTATTGTAAAAAATCCATAGCTTTTGCTGATGAAAACTTTATGAAACAGCAGCTTTTTTTTTAAATTTGTAATTTTTTCCAGATTCAGAAGTCTCAGTTAGTTGCGCTAATTTTTCCACAGTTTGATTGTAGCGGCCAACTTTTTCGTTAAAATCATCGGAAGAGAATTATTGGAAAAATTTTAAGTTTCGTCATTTTTATGAAGTGTTAAAAAAATTTTTTAAATAATAGTTTAGCGACTGTGTTACCAACTAATGTAATACTCTTGTGAACATCAAAAGAGGGTCTTAAAAAATAAAAAAAAAACATGCTTTGCTACAAAATTTCAAGGGGTATTTTAGTTTGAAAGTCGTTGTTTTTTAACATGTATTACTTCCGAAGTGTCACCCCTGGAATTCATTGGGACTAGGTTCAAAAGTTAGACCCCCCGAAGGTAAGAACTTTGGCGGAGTTCATTTTTTGAAAAGCGGCCTATTTCCAGATTTATCAATTTTTTCGTATTTTACAAAAATTTTGGTTTTTTTAACCATAACTCGGTCAATTCTGAAGAGTATTAAAAAATAAAAAAACGAAAATGTAGAACTCAATAAGATCTTATTTTTTGCTCAATTGAACGTTTTAGCCAAAAAACGATAAAAGGACCAAAACGGACCACAAAGTGGAATCGAAAAAATAAACGTAGATTCGTTTTTTTCGAATTGTTTCCATTCGATGTAACGTAAAAAATGAGGCAGAACCTCACTTTTACTTTCCTCAAGTTATTGTCATTTTCGAAAGAAAAATTTGATTTTTTAGTTGAAAATGACATTTTTGGCTTGGATTAGGTAGATATGATCAATTTTTGATCGTTCCAGGGGTTGTTATGGTCTGAAAATGTTGTTTCTGTGTGATTTACATCATATTATACCGTTTTCATTCAAAAAATTCGAGTTTTGAAATTTTGGAAAATTTGTTGAAAAAATTTCGAAATTTTTTTGAAAAAAACTAAATTTTCAAAACTCGAATTTTTTGAATGGAAACGGTATAATATGATGTAAATCACACAGAAACAACATTTTCAGACCATAACAACCCCTGGAACGATCAAAAATTGATCATATCTACCTAATCCAAGCCAAAAATGTCATTTTCAACTAAAAAATCAAATTTTTCTTTCGAAAATGACAATAACTTGAGGAAAGTAAAAGTGAGGTTCTGCCTCATTTTTTACGTTACATCGAATGGAAACAATTCGAAAAAAACGAATCTACGTTAATTTTTTCGATTCCACTTTGTGGTCCGTTTTGGTCCTTTTATCGTTTTTTGGCTAAAACGTTCAATTGAGCAAAAAATAAGATCTTATTGAGTTCTACATTTTCGTTCTTTAATTTTTTAATACTCTTCAGAATTGACCGAGTTATGGTTAAAAAAACCAAAATTTTTGTAAAATACGAAAAAATTGATAAATCTGGAAATAGGCCGCTTTTCAAAAAATGAACTCCGCCAAAGTTCTTACCTTCGGGGGGTCTAACTTTTGAACCTAGTCCCAATGAATTCCAGGGGTGACACTTCGGAAGTAATACATGTAAGTTCTGGATAAAAGAATGTACACGTAGAAAATAATAGTTAACCTAAACCGAACAAAGCACAACATGTATTGAACAAAAGTCCCATTCTCTCATAACAAACCTTTAGAAACGGTCAAAGTCCCTCGAGAAGTTCAAATTTTCATTGTATTTTTGTACTGTTTGTCAACTATTAGTTGAGCTTTTTGGGTTTCTTATTTCTCAATTTTCATACCGATGTTCCAATTATTTCACCATTTTGTTTTTTGCGCCATGAACGTTCGAATATTTTTCAGGTCCATCTCAAGGATGCTCCAGTCTGATTCCGCTCATTTTATCTTATAAAAAAAGTCAGTTTCCCGCCCGGCTTAACGAATTATCACACGTTATGCTAGGCTTATTAGAAATAGACGCGAGAAACTGGTTCTTGTATAAGAAGCTTAGGTTATAATAACTTTATGAAGCAAAAAATTTTTTTCAAATGACAAATTGAACTTCAGGTTTTTTTTTCCTGTTTCACAACTCAGAGTTAGATGTCTTGACTTCTTTGCCTTAAAATTTTTTTGCAAGAAAAGTTCTCTGAAAAATTAAAGTTTTAGCATTTTTCCCGCTGTTTCTCAATTCTTAGTTAAGCTTACTGATTGATAAGAAAAACTGCTGAAAGGATCGTATAATTTATTTTAGGTTCAGAGAAAACTAGATTGCGCAAAACCGCTTATTTTTTATACGGTCCAGATTGTCATACAAAAAAATATAAGGGCCATTGTGAGAGATCCTCGATCAATAGATAGAAAAAAAAGATGTTCTACTAAATTTTTTGGGAGTCCCGAAAATGTTAATCTAACCTGAATTTTAAATAAAGCACGGATCGCACAAAAACCACAGTTTTTTATGATAATAACAGTTAGAAACGGCGAAAAATTCTTGGAAGAGATTCAAATGTTCTATTTTTCACTGTTCCTCAACTTTTAGTTAATTTACTTGAGCTTTTCTGTGCTTAGTGTGATTTGCATCTATCAGTTCTTTGGAATGACAAGTTTTCCTGAAAACCACTTTGTGAAGCAGCAAATTTTTTTCCAAATAACAATTGAAATTCCCCTCAATTCTTGGTTAAACTTACTGATTGGTAAGTAAAATCACTAACAATCGTACTGATTTGTTTTAAGTTTAGAGAAAATTAGATTGTTCAAAACCGCTTGTTTTTTATACGGCCCAGATTGTAATACCTGTAATATAAGGGCCATTGGGATAGCGTCTGAATAATGTAGCTGATTTTTTAATTTTATGTTCGATGCATTGTACAAAACTTACAGTTTTTCAAAATAAAAACCTTTAGAAACGGCGGTAATTATTTTGAAAAAAATCATGTTTTCAAAAAAATTTTGAACTGTTTTTCAATTTTCACTTCACATTTTTGAGTTTTTCGTTACTCTATTAAGTGTTTAACTGCTGCTTTCATAACTGCTGCTTACTGCTGCTGTTATTCGAAGCATTTCAGGTCTGTTTCTATCTAATCCTGCCTGTTTTTTAAAGCAAAATCAGCTCTTAATTATATTCCTCGAGAAAGTAAGGAAAACCAAAATTGTCACACTTTATCCTAGGCTTTTTTCTCTGCTTCTCAACACACAGCTATTTGTCTTGAACTCTCTATGGTTTAGTCAGATTGTTGAAGACGAATTTTCTGAAAACAATCAGTTTTTCCAAGTTTCGACTCCCGGCATATCCACTTTTTAAACCTATTTTAAGAATCGGAACGTAAGCGCATTGTGCAAAAATAACGATTCTTTATAATAGAAACACATAGAAACAGCCAAAGTTCCTTGGACAAATTCAAGTTTTTTCATACTATTTTTGTACTGTTTCTAGACTTTTAGTTGACTTTCTAGACTTTTCCGATGATCAATTTGTTTTTTATCACAATAATGTTGGAATTTTTGGCTCTGTTCGATTATAATGGTTCATTGGAGAACGAATGGTCCAAACACAGAATAAGTGGTCCAAACAAAAAATATTATGCAGTACGAATATTCAACCTGAGTATTGAGTGGTCCAAACACAGAAAGAGTGGTCCAAACGCTAACAGAAAAAAGCCTAGAATCACATTTAAAATTTAGGCTTAGGTTTGCGGGGCGCAGCGGTCTGACCTTAAGCTCAATAATTCTTTTTTGCTCGAGCTCAGCCTAAAAATGTTTTTTTCAGCATGAATGTAATAAAATCTAACCTAAGCCTCAGATGTAGCCGACAGTTCAATTTTTCATGAGGACATCAAACAAAAAACTGGCGAAACTCGTTTACTGTGTATTTTAGAGTCTCACCAGACCTTTTTAACTGAATTACAGTGCGAAAAATATGATACATATGTAGGCTTTTTACTGTTTGCGTTTGGACCACTCAAACTGTGTTTGGACCACTCAATCTCATCGTGGACCACTCATTCTGTATTCGGACCACTCAATCTCGTTTGGACCATTCGTTCTCCATTGGACCATTATAATCGAACAGAGCCGAATTTTTTGTATCAATTTTCTGGAATAAGAATTTTTGAACAATAGACATGTTCATCTTGAGTCTGCTCTAGCCCACTCACCTTCGTTTTGATCTACAAAGAAAAGCCGGCTCATAATTATATTTACCCCTTACATTGCCTAATACCCAATATTCAGGCACTTTTATTTGTTATTTAACCTACTACGATTAGGAAAAGTCGTGTTCCATGAGACTCATTAACTGAATTTTTTAATTAAACTTTTTATAAAAACGTGTTGAAACAGCTTCAACCTTAATAAACTTCAAATCAAGTTTTAAATTTAATTTTTCAAAACTTTTTTATCGTTTCTCAATCGTTATTTGTGTAATAAATTGCGTATTTATTCATTCAGACAACTTTACGCCTTTTCAGATAAACCAGCTTGTCCTCTTTTTTGTTAATTTTCCTGTAACCCGGAACTTTTGAATGCCAATCAAAATTTCAAACGTTTTGAGCCAGCTTCTATTTAGATGAAACAAATCATTGCTCAAAGATTACACTTTTGGTTGAGAATACTTTCAGAAACAGGAGAATTTTCTGCGAGAATTTCGAATTCCGATTTTTTTAAACTCTCTTGAAAAAGTTCCGAAGCGGTTCAATTCCCGGAAAAAATCTCAATTTTCAGAGTTTTTTTTGTACTGTTTCTCCACGTCTAATTGACTTACTTGAATTTTTTAATGCTTAGTTTCAGATGTTCATAAGGATTTTTTACAGTTATCTGGATCATGAACTTTCGTACTGTTCGCACTCGTTTTGAGTCTATTCCAGTCTAATCCCGACCGTTTTGTTCTGCCAAAAAATAACCTCAGAGTCAGAACCAAAAGACACGCAGACAGTAACGTGTCTGGCCGCTCTCTCCAAAGTGAGAACTATTTCGACGTGGTGAACGGGGTTGACATTAGAGCGGGTATGCAGACGTTTGCCTCGGCAACAGCCCGCAGCAGTTTGCAGCAGCATTGCAGCAGATAGACTAATGCTCAAAGCTGTATCACTGTAGCAGCTGCTGCCAACTGATCATACTTTTACGCTGCAGTTTCATAACACTCATGCAGCAGGCAAGAACTCCACGAAACACTGCTGCATGCTGTTGCCGAGGCGTTGACTATAGGCTTGTATAGAACTTGAGGAGGCTTCGGTCATTGTACAAAAACCATAATCTTTGGACATAAAAAATTTTAGAAACAGCTAAAGATTTAAAACCTTTTTTTCTACACTGTTTCTAAGCTTTTAGTTAAGCTTACTGGTTAGTTGGTGAATGATCATCTCATATAGAAATTTTAGTTCAAGAAAAAGTGTTGATTTTCATCAGTTCCAGGTTTTTTCTTCGCCATTGCCAATAGCTTTTCAGCAACCTCAATTTTCTGATTTTCGGAAAGAAATCGGTAAAGTGGAAAACTTGTTATTGTACAAATATAATTAACGTTTTGTGAGAAAATGGATCATACCACTGTTGGGTGCGGGCACGATATTTTCAAGTTGATTTTTTTAGGCTAATCTTTTGACTGATGATGACCCTATACCTTCTTAGTACAAACCATAGTATATCATTAGGCTCCGCCCCTTTCCTACTGTAGGCGATGCTCAATGAGCAAAAAAATGAAAATTTTTCGTGAAAGAGATAATGATGAAATCTCAACGGGAATCAACTTTTGGTACCATTTTGAGCATTTTTTGTATTCTTGAGAAAATTCTAACTCCACGTCTTCATCGTGAAAAAATCGATTTTTTGTCAAAAATATCAATTTTCGAAGTTTGAACATGCGTCCTGAAAAATTTTTTCACTACTTCCGGTCTATTTGTGTTTTCTATGAATACCCACCACCAAGGGGGTCATACCATAAAAAAATCTCCCCAGGTTTCGCGGTGCCTCAAAGCCGAAACACAGCGATGTTTGCATTGCGTACCAAAAATTTCAACGTATACCTATACATGGTCAAAATTTTTTAAATTTCAAAATCTGGTGGCACTTTTCTCAGGTCTTTTCTGATCCATAAACTACCTTCTCACAAAATTTTAACCCTCCATTTTACCATTTTTCCATTTTACACTGAGTTTTGTTCGTTTGGTTTAGTGAGTGGAGGTAATATGTTTTGACTCATTTTTTGAAAATTTTTTCAACTACGTCCGAACTTTTTATTCTTGATATGGAGTCTTTGGTCATATATTATTGTACCACAAAAATATTTCATTAGGTTTCGCGGTGTCTCAACCCCGAGAACTTACATACTACTTCCTCAGCTACAAGCTGCAGTTTTTCTTGGTTGAGACACCGCGAAACCTAATGAAATATTTTTGTGGTACAATAATATATGACCAAAGACTCCATATCAAGAATAAAAAGTTCGGACGTAGTTGAAAAAATTTTCAAAAAATGAGTCAAAACATATTACCTCCACTCACTAAACCAAACGAACAAAACTCAGTGTAAAATGGAAAAATGGTAAAATGGAGGGTTAAAATTTTGTGAGAAGGTAGTTTATGGATCAGAAAAGACCTGAGAAAAGTGCCACCAGATTTTGAAATTTAAAAAATTTTGACCATGTATAGGTATACGTTGAAATTTTTGGTACGCAATGCAAACATCGCTGTGTTTCGGCTTTGAGGCACCGCGAAACCTGGGGAGATTTTTTTATGGTATGACCCCCTTGGTGGTGGGTATTCATAGAAAACACAAATAGACCGGAAGTAGTGAAAAAATTTTTCAGGACGCATGTTCAAACTTCGAAAATTGATATTTTTGACAAAAAATCGATTTTTTCACGATGAAGACGTGGAGTTAGAATTTTCTCAAGAATACAAAAAATGCTCAAAATGGTACCAAAAGTTGATTCCCGTTGAGATTTCATCATTATCTCTTTCACGAAAAATTTTCATTTTTTTGCTCATTGAGCATCGCCTACAGTAGGAAAGGGGCGGAGCCTAATGATATACTATGGTTTGTACTAAGAAGGTATAGGGTCATCATCAGTCAAAAGATTAGCCTAAAAAAATCAACTTGAAAATATCGTGCCCGTGGATGCTCGGGTCTATCGCAAAATGTCAAATAAGCTCTTTCTGGCATAAAAACCTCGTGAAACAGGTTTGATCTTCAATAAACTTTATTACAAATCGAATTTTTGGAGAGCAGTTTTACTGTTTCCTAACTTTAAATTGAATGTCATCAATCCCGCATAGGCTAGTACTGATGAGCATTTTTACTCATTCAGACAACTTCAAGCCTCTTCATGTGTACCGGATTCTCATCTTTTTTTAAAGCTTTTTTTTCCGAAACTCGGAATTCAAAAATAGGAGATTGCATGATGATTGTACAAAAACGCCACATTCGTTGATAATAACTCTATGAAACGGCGAATTTTTTTTCAAAAAAAAAAAACAAACTTGAGAGGTTTTTTTTTCTGTTTCAGAATTTACATTTAGTTGTTTCGAAATTTATTTAATTTTTTTTAAAATAAATTTTCTTTGAATAAATTTTTTTTCAGATATCTCTTTTGAAAAATCTTTACTATTATTACTGTACAGATTCTGTGTGTCTGTGTGTTTGTGTGTGTGTCGCCGGCTCTAGCGAGATCCCTACTGAACCATTTTTAACGGGACCTGGACAGATCGATCCAGAATTGCGACGCGATGATGCCTGTCTATTTTAAATTTTGAAATTGAAAGAAATGAGGTCACCAGGTTCAAAAAACCACGTTTTCAGGCCTTTTTAAAAATTTCCATTGGGGAGAGGGACGCCCAGGTGGCCACGTGAATATAATAAACCCCGTAAAACTTTTCACAGTTTTTTCATTTCTGAAAAAAAGTGAAGCCAGACGGTAGGAGGCGCGGAGCGCCGATGACCGACTGGTGTTAATTACATTCAAATTGTTATTTGCGTGTCACTTTTTTTGAATACTTTAAAAATATCTCGACATAACTCTTTTTTACCTCTTAAAACATAGCTAGATAGCTAAAACAAACATTAAAAAAAATCATTGCTAAAACATAGCCAAACACTAGCTTTCGGTGATGAAAGCATTTAAAAACAGATTTAAAAAAACCTAAATTTCATAATTTTTGCTCTGTTTCTCAATTTTCAGTTAAGCTTGCTGGTTAGTTGGTGAAACTGATCATCATGTAGAAATTTTAGTTCAAGAAAAATACTTATAATTGAATACAGGAAAATCGTACGGAAATCACCACTTTTAGTGATAATAACTCTATGAAACACCCAAAGTTTTTTTTTTCAAAAAGTCTGAACTTCGACTTTTTTTCTGTTTCAGAACTTACTTTTAGTTATCTCGAACTTCTCATAAGTTAGTTGGAACTTTGGACATTGAATCTTGAAATTACGGAAAGTAGTTTTTTTTTTCGAATAAATTTCTGTTTTAGATTTTTCACATGAGAAATGTCAATTACCTCCAATTTAATTGTTGCGCGTTTAACCTTTTGAATAATTTGCAACGGCTTTGACCTTAATATTTTTTTTTCCTTTTTGTTTATTCCAAGCCTGTTTCAGCAGCTTTTCAGATAATCTGAAAATTTTTCCAGACTGTTTCGTCTTCTTTCAAATTTTTTCCAAGGATTTGGAGTTTCGAATCAATCAAAATGTGTCAAAACTCAGGCGCTCAGAGGGACTCCGGGTGACCAATCATAATAACGTTGTGTGCTGCTCATCACATGTGTCAAAATACAAATTGAATTTTATTATTCAATTTTTGGACTTTTTTAAAAGATTTTTTTGTAGTTTGTGCTAATTTTGTGGTCAAAACCCTCAGCTATTTTTATTTATTTTTTTGGGGGGAATTTCCATAGTTTTTTCGATTTTTCTTCTCAAAACTCAACAAGTCAAGTCAAATTTTATGGATTTTTTCACTATTTTTTAATAGAGAAACTTGTAAAAATCATGTTTTTGATGTTTTTTTTTCATTATTTTTACTATTTTCCAACAATTTTTGGATGAATATTTTGTGAATTGGTTCTTGGCTCCTATCCTCCTTCTTCGCTTTTCTCTTTTCTCTTTTTCTACTTTCATTGGCTTCCTACTAATGTAAACATTTCTAATTAGGTTTCCATTGTTATTACTAGTCTTTTCTTTTTTTCTTGTTTCGTTTTTTTCAGGTTTTTGATTGTATTTTCAACTTATTTTCATGGTCCCTTCCTAGGAAATTACTGGAAAATTAGATTTATTTTGAAGTTCCGGGTCACAAGAATACTCACGAAGAAAATATTTGTTAATCTAACCAAGTATTGTACAAAAATAACATTAATTCATAATACAAACATTCAGAAACAGCCAACGTCCTTTGAGAAATTCCCGAGAAAAAAGAGACCAAAAAACAAGAAGAATAGTTGAGAGTTACCATTCTCTAGTTATTTTACACAGACTTCAATTAATTTTTCCCGAAAACTTCTTGGATGAGTAACTTCCAAATTTGTGGCTTACTGTTTCATTTATTTCTGAAGCAGTGCTTCTTTGGTTGAATATGTAATGCACTTGAGGTTGGTGTATCTACTGTCAAATTAATAATAGTTGTGCAAGGAATTCAAATGTTTCTTTTTGCGGATGGTCCGCCCACTTTTACTTCGCACTGCGTAAAATCAAAAAAAAGCTTGGAAATCAAAAAAGACGGACCGCTCGCGAAAATAGTAATTTGAATTCCTTGCACAACTGTTATTAATTTGACAATAAACAAAAGTTTTGTACTTTTTTTTCGTCAAAAATTAAGGGAAAAACTCGAAAATTAATTGAAGGTCCCAAAGGTTTTCAAGTTCAAACTGCAATTTCCAAGGTATTTTTGTCTATTTAACTATACTGACATCAAGCAGGCAGCCCTAAAACTAAAAAAGTATAGTTCTCTCAGCGCTTGTTCTATTATCATAGATAGGTTGGATTCTTATCGTATTATAGAACTGAAAAAATTCAGACTAGAAAAAAGAACTGTTTCTAAAGGCTGAACAAACTTAGGAAGGTCTAGAAGAAAAAAGATTTATAATGAATAAATGGATCAATAACTTTAAGTTCCCATATTATTTATTTCAAACTTTCATGATACATGTAGTTTATATCCAAAGGCCGATGTAGCGAAAGAACCGCAACGAACTATAAGTTTCCTTAGATCCCAGAAAGTTTCTCTCCGGTCTCAGCGCTCGAATGAAAAACTGATATCAGTAGATTCCGATCAGTTGTTGATCGGAAAAATGTAGTTCCGTTAATTGTTTCAAATCCAATTATCTTTCTTGATAAATTACGCTCAACCACTTTTTTTTCTCTGTTTCAAAAACCTAAGAAACGTAAATTTAGTAGTTAAAATGTAATTTGCTCGCTGTAAACTGGAAAAAGAAAAAAAATAGGAAAAAACAGTTTTTTTGATGGAAAACGCTGGAAAATAGTAAAATTCATTTTTCTGGAGCGGTAAATATGAAAAAAGAGAGTTCACAAATTTCTAGTGAATTCACACTGGATTTGAACTTCATATACCGAGTCTGATAGACGAGTGACCGTTTTTGGGTTAACGACTTTGTGCTTGAGCTGTCTTTGAAACATTTTTTTCTTATTTACTTCTGACGGTGAAAGTCCTTTTAGTTATTCACTTTTCGCTGAAACTTACTGTTAAAGCTCAAAAAAATCGCTGTAAATCCAAGAAAAAATACCAGGTTTTAAGTTCATAATTGCGAATTCATAGCTGCAGTCTGACATTTTTTTCTGTTTCATAATCTTGCAATCAAGCATTCAGCTTTGAGGTTCTGATTTGCTTAAAACTAACCTAGATCCTGTATTTGAATTCTCATTGTATTTTAGTTCTGAACAGTTTCAGACTAGAACAACCGATTCCCGCAGGGTCTAGGATTAAATATGACAAATCTAGAAGGAAAAAATACACAGTAAGTATTGGGTTCAATAACTTCAAGTTCACCAATTTTATGTTTCAAACATTCATGAAACATATAGTTTATACCAAAAGGTTGATCGAGTGGATAAACCATTTCCACTTGTTTCCAGTAAATTCTTTCCAGTTTCAACAATTCCGAATACCATGCGTTGGATTTGTTGATCGTTCCTTGAATTATTAGTGCCGAAATCACAATTTTCGAAAAATAAGAGTTTTTTTCAGAGACTCTGAAAAAGTTCTTTGATAAGGAAATAGTTTTTTTTTGTTCATCGCTTCTCAAAAAACCGGCCCAACTGCATATTTTCTTTGTTTGAGGGATCTATGAAACATGAACTTACCATTTGTTTCGCAATTGGTCTTTGTTGGAAGAACAACTAAAATTCATCATTTATCAAAGCAAATAAAGAAACATCTGAAATAATAATTTCTGGAAAAAAGTTTTGATTTATTTTTCAATGCAGCTTTCAAAAGACCCATTTCAACTATTTCATTTTTATGATTCAAAAATCTATAGAATGATAGTCTAAGGTATACATTGCGGTCCGTCAACTCTAGTTATTCTTTATTGTTTCAACTCGTTTCGATAATATTTTTGATGGGAATAACCAAAAAAGCTCATTATCGCTAATTTCTGGAGCAAGGGAGAGAAAAATAATGGGAAAATACCAATTTCTAGTTAATATTCACTGATTTTGAACCTTATATTTAAAAAATCCAATAAGAGAATAACTATTTTCAAACTTTCAATTTCCTTTTTCATCTATCTTTGAAACGTTTCTGTTTCAGTTGGTTTTAATATCACGCGAGGGTGTTATAAAAATTGATGAATCCAAAACAAATGATTCAAAATCTTTTCAAAAACCTTCTCAGGGCTAAAATGCCTGGAAAAGGTTCTAGAAAGCTAGGTTTCAAGTGATGTGTGTGTGTGTGTGCTGTCTTCTCTGTTTCAAAAGTCTATCAAACAATAGTTGGATTCATTTCGCAGTTTGTGTTCTGCAGTGGTTTTATAAGATTTTTGACTTATTTGTTTAGTAGTTGTTATGCGAAACTAGTTAAATACGCTATTTTCTGGAGCCAGGAAGTATTATACTCCAGATTCTAATTCAAATGTGTAATTATTTCGAATTAAAAAGTTCCCGCTTCAGCTATCTTTGAAACGTTATTTTTGTTGTGACTTCACAGTCGTTCAAGGCATGAAACTGAAAAAATTGATTGTAAAAAACAAAAAAAAATTGTTTGAAATATTCATGATTGCAAATTCATAGCTTCTGTCTGACAATTTTTTTCAGTTTTGCAATCCTCGCATCAAATACACATTCTTAATATTCTAATTACAGAAAGTAGTTGTATCCTTCAACTGAATATTAATTTCATTGTTTTCCAATAACCTTCAATTTTTTACGGTTTTAGTATCTCTCAATAACCCATGTTGGTTTTGTGAATTTTGATCGTTGGATGAAAAACGAATCTTTAAAAAAAAAAGCTCTACAAGCCCTGAATGTTTGAAAAAAAGCGCTCAGATTGAAAACTGATTTCAATAGATTGGGATCAGTTTTGTGATCAGAAAAGTATAGTTTTTTTTACGAGCTGTTCTCAAGGAATCGGATTCAACTGCATATTTTCTCTGCATTAAAAACCTGTTGGATTATTTCGAATTTACAAATTTCTGTTTCCGCTATCTTTGAGAGATTTCTTTTGTCGTTTCTTTATAGTCATCTCAGTTTTTTCGAACCGAACCAAATTTAAGGAATACAGCTCAAAAAATCATTACAAGAACCGAAAACACAAGTTCATACTTAAGTTCACCAATTTTCTGTTTCAAAATTCCATAGTTTTTTGTACAAAAAATCGTTGTAGTAGTTGTACAAGTAACTTATCTTTCTACGGTTACAGAGTCCCTGAATACCACGTGTTGGTTTTGTAAAATCTGATCGTTAGTCGAATGGGAAATTTCATTTTTGAAAGTCTGAATGTCCAAACAATACTCTGAAATGATAAACTGATTTCGGGAGATTCCGATCAGTTTTTTGATCAGAAAATTATAGTTTTTGTTTTTCGCTGTTCTTAAAAAAACCGGATTCAACTGCATATTTTCTCTGTTTCTCAAACCTAAGACATATATACATTCACTCAGTGTTCTTCAGTGTGTTGTTTTATTTAAGACTTTACCGGTAAAAACGATTCTTTCCCTTGTTTCAATGGTGTTTTTCATAGAAATTACTGGAAAATAAGCTGAAAATTGATATTTCTTGGAGTCAGGGAGAGAAAAACTGTGGGAAGTTACCAACATATTTTTAATATAGACTGATTTTGAATCTCATATTTTGAATTTGCATCTGCGTTCTTAATTATTTCGTAATTGGAACTTTCTGTTTCAGCTATATTTGAAACATTACTCTTGTAGGAACTTCAATATTGCGTCTGCAATCAGTTCTACTGAACCGGATTTAAGATCTAAAAAAACTAAAAAATTGATTGCATGAACCAAAAAAACCGTATTTCATATCCAAAATTGCAATTTTCAAGCATTTTTTCTGTTCCAGAACCTCGAAGTCTCGAACACAATCTTCCAGTTATGATCTATTTACTTGACTCTCTCTCCAGGCTCGAGATTTAAACTCACACCAAGCTTTAACTTTGACATTTTTTCAAAAATTCTTCCAAATTTCAGACTAGAAAAATTGGGAGTATAAGTTCCTAAATGAGCATTGAAAAGCCTGAAAACCGAAACAAAACATCATTGAAAATTATGTGATTCAATAATTTCGAAATCCCCATATTCCTATTTCAAATTTCCATGAAGTATTTCGTGCAAAAAAATCGGTTTGTTAATACTTGTATTTTTTTAAAACTTTTTTTTTTCCGGTTTAAAGGAAGCCGGACATGAGAAAATTAAAATCGTCTGAACTTTTCAAACTTACAGAAAGGTCCGTTATAAACCCATGTTTGAAAATCCGAAGATCACAACTTTTCCGGTACCAAAGTTATGACGGCCTCTAGATTATAGACGAGAGAAGCAAGTTTACATAGGCCCTCAGATAGCTGCCGCGTTTTCGTTCCTGTGGCTCAGCCGGTAACGCGGTTGGCCCCCAATCCAGCTGGTGTACTAGTTCAAACCCCCAGCTGATTATGGTTTTTGTTTTTCTTGAAAATAATCAAAACTGACGAATTAGTGCATACACCACATCTTACGACAAAATGCACATTGTTTCCCCAAAATTTTCCCCGAAAATCTCCTGTCCCTCCTCCTTTAAAGTTAGATGATGCATTGTTTCCAATTCAAAAATTTCTGTTTCAAATATGTTTGAAAGATTTTTTTTTTGTCATTCTTCATTTGTTTATTCTGCGGAACAAAATATCCGGTATTACATTGAAAATTTGATTGCAAGAACAAAGAAACACGAGTTGTCCAGTGAAAATCGAAGCTGCAGTCTAATAAATTTGCTGTTTCTCAGTCTTTAAATCAAAAACACGGTCTTAATACACTGATTTCTTTTCCAAGATCCTAGATATACATTCCCAGCCAGTTATAGTTCTGTCTGAATTTCAGAATAGGAAAAATTGGTTCCTATGGGCCGGAATGAGCATAGAAAATTCTAAAAACGGACACAAAACACAATTGATTGTAATTTGATTTAATAATTTCGAAATCCCCATCTGTTTCAAAATTCCATGAAACAAAACTTTTTTACATGCAAGGTCCATCCTATAAGGCTTTACATCCTATGATTCTTGCCGAACTATAAATTTGACTATTTTCTAATAACCTTTTTTACGGTTTCAGTTACTCGTGTGTTGGCTTTCAGAGTTGTACGGAATGGATATTCTCGAGTCAGGAACCCGGAAACCGGATTGAGCTTCGAAACTACGGAATCCGGAGTTCGGAATTCGTAATAGACTCTTTTTTCCGGAATACGGACTTCGGAATCCGGAATAAATGTCTTTGCGAGATTCAAAACTTAAAACAGGGATTGAGCTCGAAAAGTAGTTTGGCTCTTTTCAGTGAACTTTAGGAGCCGTTTCATGGTGGAAGCATTGAATGGAATGAAGTTTCATCTTACGGAATCCGGAAAACGGAATCCGGACTTAAATCCAATCTTTCGGAATCCAGAATTGAAAAAAAAAACCCCCGGAATTCCGTACAACTCTGTTGGCTTTGTAAAAGTTGATCCTTGACATTTATCTTCTTCCTAGATTCTCATTATTTCCTATTCAAAAATTTCTGTTTCAGCCATCTTTGAAACATTATTGTTTTCGGTTATTTCTCAGTCGTTATTCATTCTCTACAAAACAAAATATTAGGTATTACCTAGGAAAAATTGATTTCAAGAACTAACAGAAAAAACACAAGTTTTCCACTAAAATTCATACCTGCAACCTAAAATTTTTTCTTTTTCTAACAAGTCACTAAATCAAACACACATTTTGATAATGCTTTGTTTCTGTCCGCCGATGCAAGTTGTCGCCAAATAAAAGTTCTGTACCGTTTCAGGATAAGAAACATGGGTGTATACGGGCCTAAATGAGCCTTGACAAGTCTGGAAGCGAAAACTACACAATTGATTTCAATAATTTCGAGATTCCTATTTTTCTGTTCCAAAATTCTATGAAATAAACGTTTTTTGTGCAGAAAGTGGTTAGGTATAATTTCGACTATCGATAGGTTTCACTATTTTCGAACAACTTCTCATTGTTTCAGCGATTCTCGATACCGCCTATTTGTCTTGTTGATATTGATTCTGTGTTTGTTGGATTGTTGTCAAAAGCAAAATTTTCAAAAAGTACGGGCTGATCAGAGCCTTCATTTCTCAAAAAATATCTTGAAAATCAGGTTTTGAAAGAACCAAATGAAGATTTTCAATCAGATTGCAGGTTCTTTTGGAAATGTTGGAATCAAAACCAAATAAATGGTTTTTCTGTTTCAAAAACTTACGAAGAATGATATTTATCAATGTTTTGCAATAAGTCAAATGATGGATAAAAATACAAAAAAAAATGTATTTCGAGCATTTGGAGAAGACTTTTGATCAGTATTGTACTCTTTTTTGTATTTCACCCAGAAATCAAATTCAACTATCTACTTATTCCGTTTCAAAATTTTATGAAACATAAATTTCATATCTAGTTTGCGTTAGATAGGTTTCATTGGTTCAAATCACTTCTATCAGTAAAAAAATGAAAAGATTATTTCGAAAAACCTAATTTTGTATAGTGGATTTCGTCCGATTTCAATGATTGCTCATAATTTTTTTCCGGTTTCAGTGATTAGGGATATCACTTCGTTTTGTTTCAGATGTTGATGGTGGGAATAAGTGATTCGGATCAGACATGAGCGGAATTCCACCTTCCGTCTTCCGTCTTCCGACTTCCGTCTTTCATGTTTCCAGACGGTAAAAAGCTTTGAAAATACGGAAATCCCGGGAAAATTTTTCAAAATTTTCAACTTTTCAACTCGGTTTTAGCGCTTTTCAACATACTTGTTTAATCATCAAACTACGTTTTTGTTCGAAAAATTTAACTTCGTGCCACAAAATGTAGTTTTTTTTTCTCCCCGGAGCAATTTTGAGCACTTTTTATCCCTTCCGTTTCCTTCCTTCCGCCTTCCGCCTTCCGTCTTCCGTCTTCCTGATTTAAAATTGCTCATATCTGTTAGGTCGTTGTGTTTCAGATGTTGATATTGTGGATAAGCGATTCGGATTATAATAGACAAATCCTAATCCGAATGATAGATTGTCTCTGAAGTTTTCAAATAAAAATTTCAAACGCAGATGGTTTTTTTATGGAAAATCCTGGAAAACCAATTAGTAACATCATGAGTATCAAAAATCGATATAAATGACTATAAAAACTCGTAAGATTTTTTTTTGGAGTAACTTATGCTAAATTATCAAATTTATACACGATTTCGTGTATTACTTTGTACTAATTATCTTTCCTAAATTGCCACATTCTATTTGCCAGATTCTATCTTCTTCTCTCCCTCAATCTATGAGCTGTCAAACCTCGAGATATCATGTCTCGGATACGACAATAAGGCCACTAAGGTAGGTGGCATCAGACAACACGTCATTGGCGCTGCCTCCCTTGTGGTCAAAGCAAAGCTGACCGTCGAAACGGCCCAAACACCATTTGGAGTCGTCGAGTCCCTACCACACCAAAGAGAGTGCTTCCCCCCGGGGAGCCTCTCTACGAGACCAGGACTCGGCGGCCCCAAAAACAGAACGGTGGCTGAGCGAGTAGAGAACTTCCTTGATGAAGTTCAACTCGCTCGCCCCAGGGATGAAGGACTACCCCAAGGTCCTCCACCTATCAAGATCCGGAAAGGATCCCACCAGCAGGGTGCTCGAGATCCGTCGAGATCTCGGGAACCATCAAAAGGCCCTACCGGCGCTCCATCAATTAAGAGCGTCGTAGTGGTCCCCAAGCAGGCCAGGCGCCCGCCACGAAAACTATGTCCCCAGGACTACGAGTCGCCAAGCTGGACCAGAAAATGTTGTTTCTGCTCCAGACATCACAAGAGTGACTTGTGTGGTAACGTCACCACACAAGTCGCTCGCCATCAGCTCGCTGAAAAGGAGCATATCTGCAAGATATGCCTCTCAATTGGCAGTGCTAAGCACCGCTGTCAAGCCGACAAGACATGCCGCTACTGCTTAAGAAGTGGCCATGCAGAGGCCTTCTGTCCTCACCCCATCAACAAAAAGGCGAAAGTAATAACTCGAGCCGATAAAATGAACTTGGAAGTTCATCTTGAAGTTGAAGCCGAGCAACCGCTCAGCCAAAACGTTGTGGACAACGACGACGACCGGGAGGAACTGGACTACGAGGAGGACGACGTTATGGACGAGGAGGAGAGTGATCGCTTGTCAGACATTCTCTAGCGGATCACCTCCCCTCTCCTTCTCTCATTGGTGAGAGTGATCGCTACTTGTGGCTAGATCCTCTCACCCATTTCGTTCAATCTTCAATGCACCTGCGCCCCAATTGGGCAGACAATTTCCCCCCATTTTTTTTTCCTTCCCCAAATTCCCGGAAAATCAATTGTCCCCCTTCCTTCATCATCTCGCCCGGAGTATACACGATTTCGTGTATTACTTTGTACTAATTATCTTTCCTAAATTGCCACATTCTATTTGCCAGATTCTATCTTCTTCTCTCCCTCAATCTATGATTCATAATTCATCATCGCGAGAGAACAGTCTCTCTCCTCCCTCCATGCAATCTGTGCAATAAGGAGGCTCCACCCCTTTTCTCCCCTCACACCTTAAGCCTCCTCATTCCTTCCACATTGTTGGGTCACTGAGAGTGACCGCTTTTTCTTTCCTTTCATTTATACCTTTTGTTAATGCTTTTAACTTCTGTAGATAAATGGTTTAATTACCCAAGTTTGAGGTCGTCTTCCCGCACAGCTCATCTGGCCTTCGGCCCTCACACTTGATCCACTTCCTTCCCACACTCGTTCAGCCCTTCTTGCCAATTCTACTGAACTGGTAAGTAATCTTCTTTGGAGGTATTTCCCCACTCGGAAATCCTCCTCTTTTCATTTACCATCCAAGGAATAACTCCTATCTGGAGTTATCCCTCCTCTATTGAGATTCTTTCTCCTTCGAGAAGGTCTCTCTAAAAAGCTATTAGTTCTTACCACAAGAATTAATATAAAATTCAACTATTTGTTCTACTGTTTCTAAAAGTTGTGAAACATTACTTTATTATCTTTTCGGCAGTGGGATCACGGCATTACGATGTTTATACATTTGACAAAATTATGATTGAAACAACAAAAAAATTTGAAAATATTGGATTTTTTGAGTTTTCTAACTAGTTTTTTTTCAATCCGGTTCCTCATCACGTTCTGAAAATCGGAGCATTAATCGCACATTTTTTCGGTTTCCGAACCCTCTGAAACATAAAACTGATACTAGTTTTGCAATTTTTGTCCGAAGCTCAAGATACAACATGGCAATCTTGTAAAAGTTAATTTTAATTCCGATAGTATAAAGTTGTGCAAGGAATTCAAGTTTTTCTTTTTGCGAGGGATCCGCCCACTTTTACTTCACACTGCGTAAAAATACGCTCTGTTCGTGAACAAAAAAATCGATAAGCCCGCCCTGAGTTGGTTGATAGTCAAGCTTTTCGTCTCTTCCAATACGTAATGTAAACTCCAATCGTTCAATTTTCTCTTTATCGTTCAATTTTTAATCGTTCAATTTTTTTCTCTTTAAAAAGCAGAGAAATGTCGCCAATGGATATGGAAGAGGAGGCAATCCGTCTTCTGAATGATCATAATCAATTGTTGTTTTTTTTTTGAGTTGGAATTTGTTGTTGGTTTTTCAGTTATTCATAAATTGTTCGTTTTAAAACACATTTTCTTTTTGGCTCCGCCCCCCATTTTTCAGCAGGCCACGCCCACGTCAAGACGTCATTTTTCAAATTTTGGTATTAGACCATCATCAAAAATCTATGAAACACCCAATATTTATGTTTGTGTCGCCCACGTATAACATTTTCGTTCCCGCCTATTGATAGAAAGAATTTTTATAAATTTCCCTAGTTTTTCGTAACTTCCAAGGATTCTTCCGGAGAAAATTCTGGAAATCCTAATAGGAAACGCAGGATTACCAAAAATAATGATACAACGACTGCTAAAAACCGCAAGAAAACCGTTTTTTTTAATTAGCTGAAGTCGCACCAAATTCCACAAATTACTTCACTGTTTCAAAAAATCATGAAACATCATGTTAATAATCTTCATGTAGTTCATAATCCTGTTGGTATATTAACACTAACTCTCCATAATTAGTCGAAGTACTAATTCACCGGAGCCGAAATGTTTTCCGATTAGGCTAAATTTTCTACAGACATCCATCTGTGGCCTAAATAGTCAAAAAATATTAAATTCGAGTCTATATCATTCTCGCTCCAGGAGTTGGAGCACAATAAAGAGCCGAAAATAAAAATCGTCGGATTGACTTCAAAAATGTTTTCCCGGCGTTTTCTGATATGGAGATTACAAATGTCACATTTATATCACTTGGTATCAATTTTGAAAGGTACCTGTAGTGCTAATTTTTCAATTTTTTGTCATTTTTGAACGTTTTTTTTGTTCCTGAAAATTTTAACACGAGAGTGGAAAAATATTATTTCAGAATCAAATTCTCCACCCAAAAATACGTCGATTTCCTTTAAGAAACCAAAAATCGAGATATACATTCATCGAGATAAATCGGCTTTTATGCATTTTCAGAACCTACCCCCCTCCATGGTGAAAAAAGTCAAAGTCTCAGATTCGTACAAAAATTTCGTGGCATGTTCCTCTATCCCAATGTGACTCAGTCACCAATTTTCAGCTTCTGGAAATTCGATTTGTAGTCGTGGCACCACTTCAAAAAATGGATCTCCTGATCCTGGATCAAAAAAATCAAAAGTTTTAAAATCAGTTATTTTTGAGCGGAATGTATTGGAAATTGCTCAGTTAACCCTAAATAGTTGTTTTATTGATCTTGCAGTATGAGTTCCCATATTCTAGAAAGGGTTCCGTGGGAAATAGCTAGAAAAAAACTTATTGGGACCCTCAATGAAAGTGAAAAGTGTCGATATGAATGGTTGTAAAATAGTCTACAGGATTTTTTTCTCTTGGAGTTTTATTTATCAATTATTTATGTACTGATCAAATTAAACCTTCAGGAAGACATGAAACATTACTTTAAAAACTTTTTTCGGTTAGTTAGCGGATCTTTGTAAATTCTCGAAAAAGTTTGAATTGCCACAAAAAAAACGAGCTTTCCTGATAGTAGGACCGCTGCAACACACTAAAAAAACTTTTTTGCAAAAAATATTTTCCAAAAAGTCGCTGGAAATCATGAAAATTTCCTGAAAACACAAAAGTTATGAATTTATTAGATAGTTTTCTAATCTGGCTTCTAAACATTTTGCTTAAAAGCCCACTAAATAAAGAAGTGCAACCAAACTTTTTTTAAAACCCGATCGAAGTAAAAATATATATGAAACATTATTTTGAAAATTGTTTCGCGCTTTGTACAACTTTCAATGACAAGTTTAGTAGAAATCATGTCTTTATTAACTTCCAGAATTTTTCTCTATGTATCAGAAACCTCTGAAACATGATTTTCGAATTTATTTTGCGTTAGGACAGGAACATCAACCGTCATTTACCGTAAATCCTGTAATAGAAGCCCATGTCTATTTTTCAAAGGTCCTCTGAGGGTGGGCTTTTATTTTTCAACCCTTTTTTTTCAAGTTTTTCACTTTTTTACTCATTTGGAACACTAGTTCGAAAGAAAAACGATTGATTTATGAGAGTTGAATGAAACGGAAAAAATATACTTTTCGAATGCCATTGACTGTCTGGAAAAAAAGTGTGTCCTTCAATTAGTGGTGTGCTTCACATGGAGGATTCCTACTATTACATGTGTTATGCTCGTTTAGATCTGTCTACCCAATCTAAATTACCGTAAATCTTGTAATTGAAGCCCATGGGAAAAAAAATTGAAGCCCACGTCTATTTTTCAAAGGACCTCTGAGGCTGGGCTTGTATTACACGTGTGCTTCAATTACAGGGTGGGCCTTTATTTTTCAACCTCTTTTTTCAAGTTGTGATTACGTTATAACATGTTTCCTTAAGCAATTGTTCTAGGCATTTTGGACTAATTTTTCACAAATTTTTGATAAAATTGTTGGAAGTAGTTCAGAAAATCATAAATTTTGAACTTTCAAGTGTTTTACTCATTAAAATTATGTTTTGAACAACGGTTTTTAAAAAAAATATTTACTGCTGGGTGTGCGTCTGTTAGAGGGTGGGCTTCAAATACAGGATTTACGGTAATTGTTGAATTGGTGTCTCCCAACCTCAGAAAATAACACGATTATTCAAATAAAACGACATTGTTTAATTTTTCGCCATTTTTTTTAGAAAATTTTTTCGGTTTCTTTTTTTCGGAAAATTTGTTTTCTTTTTTTCCATTATGTTTTTCGGTAACTTTCACTATACTGCAGTTTGAAATCAAATTCCAAAAGAAACGATTTCTGAATAAAACCATTATTTTCCCATGAATTTCCACCAAATTGGCTAGTTTTTTCTGAAGTTTTTCGGTTTCAGAAGCTCAAGATATCACTTGGTGTTCTCGATTGTCCAGTAGAGAACATTATTGTCAATGAGGTAGATTTGGTATACGCTGGATAACACAATTTTCGAATAGTTCACTGGAAGCTCCATTTGTGAACAAAAATACCAATAAACAAGCTATAAATAGGCTGAAATCATTTTTTTTATAATCATTTTCGATCCGTTGTTTTAAAAAGATTAAAATCAAAATGTGCGATTTCTGTTTTAGAAATTTTGGAAATTTTGACCCAATATTTATTCTGTGTCTGGTAGTAAACCCTTTCATTACAATATTGTTTATTGCGCCTGTCAAAGTGAACTATGTCTTTCAATCAACCTCGCTAGTTTTCTAAAACTTTCGACAATTTTCAGTAACACTTTCATAGAAGTTTCCGGAAATCCAGGAATAAAAAAAAATATCGATAAAAAGGCTGTGGAAGCTCGCAGATTTTTTTTCGGAAGTTTTTCAACCAATGTTATAAAGGCATCAAATTCAACTAGTTATTTCACTCTTTCAAAAAGCCATGAAACCTTATTTTAATATCTGTACGACAATTCTGAAATTGTTCTCATCGTTCATTAAATTCATATGAATTATCTTTTTTTCAAAAACGTTTTTCGTGAATTGGTCTCAAAAATGCTTATGCTCAGAAAAAAAAAACAATTTTTGAAGTCCATTTCCAGCAGATAGTTTTGAGTTTTTTTTCGGTTTCAGAAGCTCATTGTGTCAATTGGCGTTTCTGTGGAATTGTTTCCAATATATAGGAATCGAAACTCAGAAATTTTGAAAAGTCAACTGTAAACTCCAATCGTGAACAAAACCGATAAGTAAATTGGCTAAATTTGCTGGAAGTCAATTTCTCGCCTTTTCCAATACGAAGTTCAAAAAAACTGAAATCAAAATGTTTACTTTACTGTTTCAAAAACCTACAAAGCATTCTTTTCAAACTCATTTTGCGTTAATGATCTTGTTGAAATTTTGTGGAAATGTGATATATCAGGGATAAACTTCAAAAAAAACTATTATTCGTAGATTGGCATGTATTTTTCCAAATTTCATAAGTTTTTCAGAAGTAATTTTTGGCAGTTTCAACGATGTTTAGAATCAGCTTTCAAAAGTTGATATTGATCTGCGCGTATTTAGCATTCAAATTCACAATTTTCGAACAGTGTCAGTTTGATACTGCACAAATCTTCTGAAATCCTAAGAAAAAATAACACTGTGATTCGAACTGGCTGGGAGACGAGTTCACTTTTTTAAATACACATTTTCAATTTCAACTCAAAGCTTTTTTTTTTAAATAATATAATCAAATTTACCCTCTCATTTGTTTTAGTTTCAAGCACATCTGAAACATAAAGTTACCATTTGTGTTTTCAATAGAGCTAGTTTATTCAATATTTCTCCAAACACATCCGTGGAAACTGTCAAAAAAGGAATGTTCTCACCAGAATAAGACGAGCAGATTTGAATGAAAAATGTTTTGTACTTTGACCACTTTTATCAGTTTGTTGCAAGGTTTTTTTCGGTTTCAGAAGCTTTTTGGATTGGTAACTTCTGTTTTTGTGGAAGTTGATATTTGCGGCGAATGAAAAATTTTCGCACAGTCTACTGCAAACTCCATTTTTTCTAACAAGGAAACCGAACAGCATGCCCTGAACAGGCTGGAAGGCTAATTTCGTTCCATGCATTGTGAATTTGTGAATGCAAAAAACTGAAATGAGGATGTTTACTTTTCTATTTCAAAAACATGTGAAACATGATTCTCGAATTCGTTTTGCGTTATTATCTTTTATCCATCAGTTATCGTTACTTTTCTATGGCAGTTTAGTGAAAATTGGGTCTATCAGGGAGGAGTTTTTAAAAACAACACTATTATTTGAGAAAAGTTCGTAGTTTGCCATGCATTTTTCTAATTTTCACTAGTTATTCAGAATTTTTTTACGGTTTCAAAAATGTTTAATGTCATCTATGAAAATTTTATATCGATCTGCTAGAAATTTTATATCGATCTGCTAGAAATTTTATATCGATCTGCTAGAAATTTTATATCGATCTCCTATAAGCCTGGAAAGAAGTCCATTCGATTTCATAATTTCATGAAAATCGGTGGAAAATAAACTGCAAACCTCAGGAATACCGCTAAATATGATTTGCTGAAAATCAACTTTCACACCGTTCGTACAGTTACAAAAATTCTGAAACAACATTTTTTAATGTCCTGTTTCAAAAATCTGTGAAACATTGATTCAATGTATATTTTGCAATCTATCTTAACTTTTTTCATCCTTAATTTTCAATTCTCTTAATTTTATGTCAATAAAAATATTCAAACTAGAAAATATACCAAAAAAATAATTGAATTTACGAGAATTATCCTAAAACGTCGATTTGAAAACAATTAGAAATGGTTTTTGATCAGAATCAAGTGAAAAACAGATAATGTTTATCAATGAAAAAACCACTAACAAATTGAAACCATTTCGAGCAGTATGAGCTTTCACAGCCTACAAGCATAATTTGACTTACTGTAAAACCTGTAACAGAGCGGCCGGCCGCACTATTTTTCACTGCCTCTTTAGGGGGGGGGGGGGGGGGGGGGGCTGCTCTACCAAAGGGGGCCGTTATATTGGAGGGAGCCGCTCTATATTTCATTGTTTGATTCCAGGAGAAAAACAAGTTTCTGTTATTCAAAACAGTACGATTTTTCACTGAAACATCGCGAGAAATCGAAAAATTGAAGGCTTTTTATCACAAAAATGTGGAACATGCTAACAGATTTTTTGAAAAATAACCAATTCATGCTTTTTTTCACATGAAAACAAGCAAATTTCATAAACTTTATTCCTGAGAATAGGCCGCTCTATTGTTCACTAGGCCTCTGGAGGGGTCGTTCTAATACAGGGGCCGTTCAATTAAAGGGGCCGCTCTATTACAGGTTATACAGTATTTTCATAATTAGCAGTCAACTGATCAGTTCCGCATAATAATTATTTTCGGTTTCTGAAAACTGCGAAACATTAATTTAAAATCCATTTTGTGCTAACTAGGGACTTCCTTGAACACTCCGTTCGATAATGAGCTGAAAATTGGTGTGTATACTATATCGACCATACTGAATCCATTTCTGAAGTCAAAATCTGCTAAAGGCCTTTTTCATTTCCTCGAATTTTTCGGGCTTTCGCAGGCTTTCCTAGTCTCACGTTCAGCCGCATTCTTATACGCCCTCCGGCCTCAACAAAAATTGTGGTCTGATGGCGCAGCAGGGGAGGCGTTGGGGTGGCATGGGGAAGACTGTGGGTTCGTTCCCCAGCCAGCGCAAATTTTTTTTGCACTCTTTTGTTCGATTAATTCAGAAGCTGTCATCACCGAAGGTGATGTGAAAATATGTGTCAGAGCCATAAAACAGTCTCCGAGAGCTTCAGGAACATATTTCCAAAAAAAATTTTTTTTACTTGAATTTTTCTTCACATTCCCTATGGGACACTTGGGAAATTTTTTGAGCTCAAAATTTTTTTCTTCAAAAAATTTCCAAAAGCGTCAGAAAGTGATTGGGCATGTTCGAGTTAGTGTTTTAACTCCATTTTGCGACTCCCAGACCATTTTAAAAGCTTGAGAACTTGAGATTTTCAAAAAATTCTCTAATAAACCATGAGATAGAGACGCCTTTAGCAGATTTTGAGTTCAGAAATGGAATCAGCGTGGCCGATAAGGTATATGGACCAACTTTCAGCCCAATATCGAACGGAGTGTCCGAGGAAGTCCCTAGTAAGAACGGTCGATATATTTGCATGAAAATTGAAAAAAAAACAGGGTTTTCCAGTGGCACATTTTTGTAAAAAACGCAATCATTTGAGAAAAATTCGTAGTTTGGCACGAATTTTTCTAATTTTTACTAGTTTTCAGGATTTTTTTTCGGTTTCAGCTAATTTTTATATCATCTGGTGAAAAGTTAATAGTAATTAACACTGACTATTTCTAACCACTCGAATAGCCAATTCACCGGAGCCGAAATGTTTTCCGATTGGACTCAATTTTTTACAGACATCCATCTAAGGCCCAAATAGTCAAAACATACAAAATTCGAGTCTGTATCATTCTTGCTCCAGGAGCTGGAGCACGATAAAGAGCCAAAAACGAAAATGGTCGGATTGACTTCAAAAACGTTTTCCCGACGTTTTTTGATATGGAGATTGCAAATTTCCCATTTATATCACTTGGTATCAATTTTAAAAGGTACCTGTAGTACTAAATTTCCAATTTTTGGTCATTTTTGGACGTTTTTTTTTGTTCCTGAAAAATTTAACGTTTGAGGTGCAAAAACAATCGCCAGAATCGAATTCTACGCCCAAAATTACGTCGATTTCCTATAAGAAACCTAAAATCGAGATATACAATCATCGAGATAAATCGGCTTTTATGCGTTTTCAGAACCTACCCCCCTCCATGGTGAAAAAAGTCATAGTCTCAGATCGGGACAAAAATTTTGTCACATGTTCTCCTATCTAAATGTGACTTGGTCATCAATTTTCAGCATCTGAAAATTCGATTTGTAGGCGTGGCACGACTCCAAAAAAATCCTTCTCCCGATCCTGGATCAGAAAAATCAAAATTTTCAAAATTGGTTTTTTTTTGAGCGGAAAGTATTGGAAAGTGCTCAGACAGTCCTGAACAGTCGTTTCAGACAAAAATCCGTTCAGGAATATGACGTACCAGCCATATTTCATTGTTGAAGCAACTTTTAAAATTTTTTTTTGGAAAGTTGATGTTTTAACGAAGGAAACGTCATATTCCTGAACGGATTTTTGTCTGAAACGACTGTTCAGGACTGTCTGAGCACTTTCCGATACTTTCCGCTCAAAAAAAACCAATTTTGAAAATTTTGATTTTTCTGATCCAGGATCGGTAGAAGGATTTTTTTGGAGTCGTGCCACGGCTACAAATCGAATTTTCAGATGCTGAAAATTGATGACCGAGTCACATTTGGATAGGAGAACATGTGACAAAATTTTTGTCCCGATCTGAGACAATGACTTTTTTCACCATGGAGGGGGGTAGGTTCTGAAAACGCATAAAAGCCGATTTATCTCGATGATTGTATATCTCGATTTTAGGTTTCTTATAGGAAATCGACGTAATTTTGGGCGTAGAATTCGATTCTGGCGATTGTTTTTGCACCTCAAACGTTAAATTTTTCAGGAACAAAAAAAAACGTCCAAAAATGACCAAAAATTGGAAATTTAGTACTACAGGTACCTTTTAAAATTGATACCAAGTGATATAAATGTGAAATTCGCAATCTCCATATCAAAAAACGTCGGGAAAACGTTTTTGAAGTCAATCCGACCATTTTCATTTCTGGCTCTTTATCGTGCTCCAGCTCCTGGAGCAAGAATGATACAGACTCGAATTTGGTATTTTTTGACTGTTTGGGCGCTAGATGGATGTCTGTGAAAAATTGAGCCCAATCGGAAAACATTTCGGCTCCGGTGAATTGGCACTTCAGTGATTGTTGAGTAGTTAGAAACAACGAGTGTTAATTCAATACAATCTCACTTTTCAAACAGAATCAGCTTGTTGTCGGACCTAAAAGTCATTCGGTTTGGTTTTTTTTCCCATGAAAATTACCGGGAAATCTTCTGGAATCTTAAAAAAATAACAGTGTGGCTCGAATTTGCTGAGATTTGAATTTTTTTTTCTACCTTTTCCAACCTCAAATGTCGAACCAATTGAAACCTGAATCTTTGTTTTTCTGCTTCATTAACTTTTGAAACATTGGTTCATTATTTATTTTGCGTTATTTTCTTTCCCTCATACCAAAAAAAAATCGTTTCGAAAAAAAAGACTCACTGTTTTCGATGAATTTTGATCCAATTTCACTACTTAAAATAACATATCCGAATATCCGAAAATCAAAATCGGATAACTTTTCGGATATCAGATTTAATGAAAAATTATTTTGAGCAAAACTTTTTGTGAGATTTGTTCCTAAAAACGTAATTCGAACCGTCCTTTTTGTGAAATTGACAAAAATGATGCGAAATATATTATTTTTCAACTTCGTCGAAAAAAACCTATGGAAAATTTGAACAAACTTGGAATATTTCTCCAAAAAAGCGCTTTTTCAAAATATCAGAATATCCGAATATCCGAAAATCTAAGTTCGGATAAATTTCCGGATATCCGATTATCCGAAAATAAAATTCGGATAAATTTCCGCGTATCTGAATATCCGAACATTTATTTCCGCACAGCCCTGTATTATTATTTGGTTTCTGGTAACTTCTTCCGCACTTTTGTCGACATTTTAGTTTGAAATCGAGTTCAACCATTTATTTGTTTCAGTTTCAAACACATCTGAAACATGAAGTCAACATTTGTTTTTTCAATGGAGCTACATTATCTTCATTTTTTTCAAGAAATTTCCGTGAAACCTGTCTGGAAAAAATAGTCTCAAACATTAAAAAAAATCTTGAAGAGAAAAAGATAATTTCTCTCGAACTTTTCATCATTTTTTTCCAGTTTCAGAAACTCAAAATAGCACATGTTGTTCTTATGAAAAATGTGAATTGTGCTTCTGAAAACATACAATTTTCGAATAACCTACTGGAAACTATATTTCTTAACAAAAAACGTTAAGAATGAAGAGAATTTTAATGAAAAGATCAAGCAAAAATCTATCGAAGTTTCCGATGGTTTTTGAATTTTCTGGAGAACATACTGAAATTTTTTCAATTTTCGAAAAAAAGTTGGACTAAGAAATGGTAAAAATTCTAAATTTCTGTCAAATTTCTCCGACAAGCATTGCCGAAGAAAAAGCACGGCAATTCGGCAACGCGGAAACGCCGTTGCCGCTCGTCCCTGTTTCAGAAGCTCAAAATAGCACTTGGGCTCTTATGAGAAATGATAATTGTGCTTCTAGAAATATACATTTTCGAATATCCTACTGGAATCTAGATTTGTTAACAAAAAACGTCAAGTATGGAAAGAATTAAATCAAGATACTTCTTTCCCGTTTCAAAAACTTTTAATAAAAACCGACCATTCATGAACTTCCCGGATAAGAACTTCTCAAGTACTCGGATTTTCAAATCTTGCAAGCTTATGCAGCAGAGTATTGACAGTTCTGCTCCGGAAAGTTGTGATAAGGTATCTCGGTAAACCTCTATAACTTCCGCCCGCCTCTCTCACAACCGGCAAAAAACCACATTGTTTCCCTCTGTGGCAGAGGCTGGCGGAAGTTGTGGCAAATGCTGGAAAAAGTTGTGGTCTGGTGACAACTTTCTACAGCATTCGCCACAACTTCCGCAAAAAGGTTGTAGCACTTCATAACTTCCGCCAGCCTCTGCCACAGAGGGAAACAATGTGGTTTTTTGCCGGTTGTGAGAGAGGCGGGCGGAAGTTGTAGAGATTTACCGAGATGGTTCTGATTCACGCAGTTCTGATTCGTTCGGTTCTGATCCGTCCAGTTCTGGTTAAGGGTAGCACCGATAAATTGGAGCCGACTAAAAACAAATATTCTCAGCAAAAAACAACGGTTTTTGATTGAAAACAACAATTGTTACTAAATTCTTTCATTTGTGTTGAGTTTTTTTCCGGTTTCGAAAGCATAAAATATCATGTGTTGTTTTCTTAAAAGTTGATTCTTGAGTACTTGAAATTGGTTCAGTAAGAAGGACTGTGAGACACCGGACCCACAAACAAACACACAGAATTTGGTTATTGTTAATGATTTGGTTGTGTTTCTAATGTTTTTCACCTTTTTTAAGCCAGAATTACAAAAAAAAATTCGGCCTTGAATCTATTTTTCGGTTTCAATAATTTCTAATATAGTAGTGTATTGAACAACTTGCAATTGGTGTTCTGGTCATCACACTAATTTTATTATTCTGAAACTTTTAAAGATTCCGCCTGAAAATTATTTAATAAAAGAGCGATTTTTGTAAAAACAAAAAAATGTTCGTGCAGCTCACATCAGTTTTTTTTAGAACTTTCTCGGTTTCAGCTATTCTATTTATCACTTGATGTTCTTGCTAAATTGGCTATCTACTCTTCATTTTATTAAATCAGAGTAATTTGTTTTGAACAGCAATTATCAGATTCCAGTTTTCTGAAAAGAGTTTTACAGTGTTCGCGACATTTAGTTCTCGTTAGAATCGTTGAAGTAACAAAATCAAACATTTATTTTCACAGTTTCAAAAAACTATGAAACGGGAAGTCAATAATTGTTTTACAGTTTTTGAATTCTTTGATCATTAAATTCGAAAATAAAAATCGAAAAAAAAGTCTCCTTTTAGGATTTACTTCGGATGTTTTTTCAGTGCTCTCATTGCTTTTTTGTCGGTTTCAGAATTTCTAAATAACGCTGTGTGTTTTTTGAATTCTCGTTTGATTACCATCTATTGGACTGAAAAAATAGTAGAAATCGATCGGAATCATTTCGAAAAATAGTTGTTTTTTAGAAATTCATGGTTCAGAAACTTTCAAATATCAAATTAGGACTGCTTAAAAAGATTCTCAACTTTTGTGCAGTTCAACTTAATAATAAATAGTCCAGAATAAAAAAGATTCAAAACTGAAAAAATTGAGTTCAGCCTTCCTTTAAATCAGAGCTGTACGGAATGGGTATCCTCCATTCCGGAATTCATAAATCGGAATCCGGAATAATTGACTCTGCGAATTTCAGAGCTGATACAATCAATTGGATTCTAAAAGTTGTTTTTCCCAGTTTTTAGTGCTTTCTATGAACCGTTTCGTGCTAGACGCATCAAATACGAAAGTTTCTCTCGATTTTGCTCCATGAATTCGCTATTTTTCTTGGCTCAAAAACTTTAAGCTGTAACGGAATGAAATTTATTTTTCCGGACTACGGAAAACGGAATTCGGAATAAAATTCAGTCTTTCGGAATCCGGAATTCGGAATACGGAATGAAAGAAATCCCGGAATACGGGATACGGAATCCGAAATTCCGTACACCTCTGCTTTGAATGATCAAAATTTGCCGGAAACGCTGGTTTTTTAGGGTAATTTTTTGGAAACCAAAGATTGTATAATCATGTTCAATTACTTATTTTTCTGTTTCGAATACCTTGGAAACAGAAAGTAATTTTCTGAAGTACAATAAATTTGTACAGAATTGTCCTTTGAAACCGATTCATGAACAGAAATACATGGTTTAAAAAACAATAAAAACAGATTTTAAGACATTTCGCAAAATATTTTCATTGACTTTTTTTTTAATTGAAAACTCGCATTCATCAAGTTCAATCGCTTATTCTCGTTGTTTCTGAAATCTTTAAAACAGAAAATATACTTTCTTCTACAATCTTTGTGGAGTAATCATTTTCGTAACGACTTTCAAGAATAGCCTGAAAACCATGGAAAATTTCATCAATCAAAAAGAAAGCCACTTATTTTTCGATATATTTAGACTGTTTTTCCAGAATAATGTTTCAGTTTTTCGTCGGTTTCAGCGACTTAAATGGCGGAGTCTGTTTTTCGTTTCTTGTTAGATAAGAAATAAAAAGATCGTTCTGAATCCTTTTGTAAAATAGTTGTTTTCTAAAACTTTGTGGCACATTTTCCAGCACAGAAACTTCCGAATAACATATTAGGACCTCCTAAAAAAGACTGAAATCTCGATTTTTGTGCAGTACAACTTTTTCACATTAGTTTTGCATAGCTTTTTCTCGGTTTCAGCTGTTCTGAATATCTGTCTGAAACTGTTCTGTGGCTGATAAAATGTAAATCAAAAGAACTAGTATTCAACAGCAACATAATGATTTTAGAGTCTGCAAGCCTGGAGAAGGCATATGAGTTTCAATGGTGTTTTCAAGGAGAACCACTGAAAACCCTGCTAAAAAAATCAATTTTTTGAAAATGAAAACCAAACAGCTCACTGAAATGAGCCCAATTGATTGAAACGCTTGTTTTAGGTTTTTTTTAATTGAAACACGAAAGTATCATATTAGATTACTGATTTTTCTGGTTCAAATGCGTGTGAAACATGAATGTAGTTGTACTTCTCTTCTCCTTTTTCCACTGTTTTTTTTTAAATAAATAAATTTATTTTTTAAAATAAATAAATTTATTACAGTTTTTTAAAATAAATAAATTTATTAAAGTAAAAATATAAAAATTTAATTATTGTCAAAAAAATATTGTTCCGACCCCGCGAATTTAATTAGATGTAAACAAGTGGGGTCGCTAGGCTCCTCCCATCGTGTGCAAGTTTGCCGCACACTGTTTTTGTAATCATTGGTTCGAAGAAAAGCCTTACAGGGATTGAAACTACGCGCGGCAAACTTGCACATGATGGGAGGAGCCTAGCGACCCCAGTTGTTTACATCTAATTAATTTCGCGGGGTCGGAACAATATTTTTTGACAATACAGACCTCGCAAAATGTTCCTCTCTCGAGTAGGAGGTTGCTCCAAAGGGAAATTTCCTCAAAGCCATCGTCTTCATCTATTTCCTCCTCCTCCTCCTCCTCTCTGGCTCTTGGGTTTCGGTTTTCACCATGGTTTTCCTGTAAAAAATTTGTTTAGTTGAATTTTTTTTTGTTTCTTTTTTAAATGAAATGAATATATAAATATTTCTCACTTTCAGCTTGAGCTCATGGAGCTCCAAGTCGGATCGAATGTCCTTTTCACTTCTTTCTTGGACTGGTATTGATCATTTGATCGATCAGATCGTCGACATTTCTCGATTTCCTCCTTGCCATCTTCTTACTCCTCTTTTCCTTCGTCCTCATCGGAAGTGCTCGGGACACGGAGCCGGCGTCTGTGCGAAACGACGACTGACTGAAAAACAGGAATTTCAGTAGGTTTTTAGCCGTTTTATTTTTGTGAAAATGAGCAGATTATTGAAATTTCAGATTTTTTTTTACCGAAAAGCTGTAATTTTTAGAAGAACTCACCGACGCTTGGCTATCAGTGATAGTCTCATTTGGGTCCTCTTCTGGAGCTTCTGGTGGTGCTGGAGGCATTGCTTGGTCCTTTTCTGGAGTCTCCACGGTCTGAAAATAGTCCTTTTAGAGCTTCAAAGCATTTCTAATAGAGGTAAAATATCCTAAAAAGAAAAAAAAAACAGGCTCATTTCAGGGCGATAAGCTGTCTAAACCACCAGCAAAGCCTACTGGAAAAAGTCTGTTAATGGGCCAAAAAATGTGCATGAAGGAGCATTCAAAAAAAGCCTTAAACACCCTTAAAAAGACCAAAAATGCCCGCCAAAGTGTTTTTGAATTTTTTTTTTTGTTTTTTTTTCTAAATAAAATGAATATATAAATATTTCTCACCTTCGCATATCCAAATCGAATTGTCAAATACAGTGGATCAGTCCGGTTTATAACTTCAACATCCGTTCGTTTTACGGTCAAAGTGATTCCATCGGTATATGGTGGTTCATTTTGAAGTGGAGTCCTGTAAATGCTTTGTTATAGTTGGTTGTTTGAATTTTAATTTTTTCCTTTTTAAAAAAAAAAAAAAATAATAAAGATTTCTCACCTCCAAAACTCTTAGAGCTGTCCTCGGTATCCGGAAGTCCGCGGTTTGTTCGCTCGATGTCCACTTTTCTTGATCTGGTATTGATCATTTGATCGATCAGATCGTCGACATTTCTTGATTACGGCACTCAATCTCGTGGAACCCTTACAAGTTGTTCCTCCGATGACTCCTAGGCATATAGCCTCTATTGTTGGAGAAGCCATCGTTGTTCTGGAAAACTCGTCCACGAGCGTCTCCATAACTATCTTTCCATCACGACATATCATCCATCATTGGAGAATTCAAAAAAAGTAAAAATACTCAAAAAATTCGCTCTGCCTGAGAAAAAAAACCAAGAATAAAAGCTTCAAAGATAGATTGGGCAATTTCGGTAGAGACGCAGAATACTTGTCTCTCTCTGACTCATTCCTTTCTTCTTTTATGAGAACGCCATATTTGTTTCGCGGAAGACAAAAGGTTGTTGACATTGCGTCTTGCTATGACTTATTTCTTTTTTCGGCTTGTTGAAAAAAGAAATTGAACTTTACAAGAATACAAGATTTGTTGAAAAAGAGAAGGAAAGAAAGATAGCATTACGAAACTTCACAACTGTAAACCTTACTTATCGAACCAAACAGTGAATTCTTTTTTTTTTCCTATTGATTCCAAGTTATTGGTGATCAAATTATGTGAATTCGAGTAGATAATTGATGTCAATGCAACTTCATATGGTCGGTTGAAATGTAGAGAAGATGCGAGCTGACTATCAGAGTTTAAAATTGCAGAATCGGCTTGCGCATTACTGACAAAGGTAACATAATAGTCAGTCATCCTTGATTTTAGGGTGTGTTAATAAGCCTGAAAAGGGCTTCTTATTTTTTTTCTGATTTTCATAGTAGGAGTCACTAGAACCCCGACGGAAAACTAAATTTTTTGAACCTCAAATCACCAAAACGTTGCTGAGAATGGTTAGAGAACGCAGATTTCTAGGGGCTTTTTTAGAGATGCATTAGCTTTGCAAATCAAGTGCAACTTTTTTATGTTCTGTTTCCAATATCTATGAAACACAAAGTGAATATATGTTCTACAGTGACTCAAGCAAAGACGATTTTTTTTAATCCCTAAAAACCGATTTGATGGAAAAATATCCAAAAAATCGATCAAAATACGGAGAAAATCTAAATTTAAGTCATTCCGCAAAATTTATTTTTCTCATTCCGAACGAATTTGTTAATAAATCAAGTTAAACTTTCACTGCTTCAAAAACCTATGAAACAGTAAGTTGATTTTTGTCTTGAAGTTGGTTTGTGCGGTCTTGAAAAAATCTTTCGAGTAAGAGAATTACTTTTTCCGGTACGTGTCCGCGAAAAGGATTTTGTTTGGAATGCCATAATGTTCATAATTTTCGAACAATGAGAACTTGATTTCAAAGTTTAAAAGCCTGAAAAAAACTGTCCAAATTATGGAAAAAAGCTGATTTCTAAAGTTAATTTCCGGTTTTTTTGTTGATAAGCACAAAAAAAATAAATCAAAAAAAATCAATTTGAACCTTTTATTTCTCCATTTCGAATATATATGAAACATGAAAATAGTTTACACTTTTCCATTGAATTTGACAGGGAAATTAACAAAAAAATAACTGATTAGATTTAGAGGTTTTAAGGAGAATTTTTTTTTTGATTTTCTAATTGAAATCTCGAAAAGATCGAGTTCATTTTCTCATTATTTCTGGTCCAAAAAATCATGAAACAGAGGTGAAACAGGACTTGTCTTACTGTTGTTCTTGAGTTGGTAATTCGTTTTTTTTTCAGTTTCAGCAACTCAAAATATTATAGTGTGTTCTTGTATATAGTTATATCATTGGCAAAAAATGAAGAATTTTCAGAACGAATATTTTTCTTTGAAGTTGCTTTCTAGAAATTTGTGGTCAGGGAAAACCAATTTCTATTCACAAATATTCCAAATAACCAGACTTTTCACGGGTCGTGCCGGGTGAAGAAAAAAAACCAATTGTTAAACAAAAATAACGCAAGAAAAATCTTTTTCCTCAAAACGAAGTGGCTAAGGGAATCAAATTCAACTACTTATTTTCTCTGTTTCAATAAACTTTGAAACAGGAAGTTGGTCATTTTCTTACAGTGGGTAGGTTCCTTCATGAAGATTCTCAGAAATTTGAATTTGAAAATGTCGAAAGAAAACCACTTTTTGCGCATGGTTTGGCTGGTTTTCAAGTCCTCCTTAGTTTGATGTTTCAGAAACTCTACATTCCATAATGCGTTTTTGGAAATATTGATATTATGTGCGATAAGTGAAGAATTTTCAGAGCGAATCTTTTTTTAAGTTTTTCCCTAGAACTTTGTGGTCAAGGAGAACAAATTTCGATTCATAAAAATTCCAAATAACACACCCAAAGAGCCAAAAAATGCAGGAAACCGTTTATTAGAAATAGTTTGAGTTTTGTAAATTGACTGTTTCGAATTGATAGTTTTTAGAAATTCAGGAAATATACATCAATGCAGTTCATGTATCTGAGTCAAGAAAATACTAAAACGCGTATCTTTCTGATTGTTGAATCTTGGACGAAAGTCTTAAACCATTTCTCTCAATTTATCGCTCATTTTTCAACTTAAAAATGTTGGAAAATAGCTGAAGGAACATATTTAACTACTTTTTTCCACTGTTTGAAAAAACTCTGAAACAGGAAGTTGATATTTATTATGACAGTGAATCGGGTCTTCTTTGTATTATTTATTTTAATAACTTTTAAAAGTTTTTGGAAGCCATCATAAAAAACTTCACTTGGAAAAGAAATTGACATTTTTTATATGTATTCCTTGATTTTCAATAGTTTTCTCTAACTTTCTATCGGTTTCAGCGACTCTAAATACCGTAATCTGTTCTTGTCAAAGTTGATAAATCATCACCAACTTAATTTTTCGACATAATCTTTTTTCCTAAAGTTTTGTAGCCAAAAAAATCCATTTTCCAAGAAAAAACTCCAAATAAAATACTATGAACGCCTGAAGACCGTTGATATGAAATATTAGGTCGTCCCGAAAGAAATCCATATTTTCACTGACTTCATTGACTTGAATTTTAAAAAGTTGTTAGGAAATTTTAACAAGTGGTTTATTGTGTATTATAGTCCCATATGTCATGTCAACACCGTGGAGAAAAATCTGAATGATTCGTTTAAAACTGCGTTAGTTATCACACCAAGTCCGAGGCACCTTGCATTTTGAGGGAGTCACAACTACGGAATCTCTTTCCAGCTGGGGGATATGAAATGATCTAATCTTTTCATATTTTTAGAGTTCCATCATGGAGTGATATATTAGAAAAAAACGAGTAGGATTAGACAGTTATTTAATTATTTATTGACTTTCAAAAAAATTTTCAGTTTTTTAGTACTGGGATTTTTGCTCAAAAACAGGGGGTTTTTGTGGTTTCTCAAATTTTCGCGATTTTTTCGTTTTGTCTCAAGCTAGGAACTTTAAAGTTACATAATATTGAGTGACCCATGTCTCAATGTAAGACAGTCTAGACAGCTTCTCGGCCCCTCACCGTCTTGCCGTAGATTAAGTTTCTCGAACGAGGCTCACTACTTTTTCTTAAAAATATTATAACTTTCTTGAAATGACAGACCAAACTAAATCCAAAAAGTATGTCATACTAGACTTGGTAGATGTCAAAAAAGACAAAAATAAAGTTTGTTTTGGAAACCAAAACAATATTTTAAACTAACCTGAAAAAAACAGCAAAAAATACACTTCTCTCTATGCTTGATAACAAATCATTCTGATAGACGTTTGGCTTGTATTCTGCAGCGTCTGTAGCCCTATAGTGGATGCATCTTTTAGAAAAAAAACAGAACAAGAAACTATAGAAAATGATTGATTTACAGTGAAGTCAAAAAAAATATGGATTTCTTTCGGGACGACCTAATAGTTGGCATTTTGTCAGTTAACTGTTTCGAACTAATAATTCGTAGAAATTCAGAAAATACATTAGTGGACTTTCATCATCAGATGTTCTTGTCAAGATCAAATGAGCCTAAAAAACCCTAAAAAGCCTCATTTCCTTTGTAATGGCCTAGTTGAAAATCAACATTGAAAAAATTATTTTTCTCTTTTTCCAATATTTATGGAACATTAAGTTATTTTCTGTTTTCTTTTTTATTCTGTATACCAAAAACCGATTGTCGGACAAAAAAAAAGTCGATCAAAATATGATAAAATATGATTTTTAGACGTTCCGGTGAGTTTTTTTCAGTAGTCGATAACACCACAAAAAATCAAGTTCAACTTATAATTTTCACTGTTTAAAGGAACTGTGAAACAAGAAGTTGATAATTGGTTTACAGTAAGTGTACGCGGCTAAAAGAAGTAATAATTTTCGTAAAGATTCTCAAGAGTAGCCTGGAAATCTTGAAAAATCCATCAGTTGAAAAAGGAAGTCACATTTCAATATATTTCATCTGATTTTCAATCGTTTCCCCTAGTTGTTTTGTCGGTTTCACCGACTCTAAATACCATAATATGTTCTTGTAAAAGTTGATTAATCGACAATGATAGACACAATTTTTTTAACAGTATGATCTTGATTTTGAAGTTTATAAATCTAAAAAAATAGATGCTGATTTCTAAAGTTTTGTAGCGAAAAAAAAAATTAATTTTCTCCGCAAAAATTACAAATAGGTACTATGAACACCTTGAAAAGACTGAAGACCGTTGATGAGAGACGGTTTGAATTTTGTCAATTAACTGTTTCAAAACGATATTTTGTAAGAACTCCGAAACTATACATCAGTAGGCGTTCTTCTCCATTGGTAGTTTTTGTTACGCCTAAATAGGTCTAGAAAAGCCTAGAAAATCCTAATTTCTCTCTGGTCCTTGCTCTATGACTACGTTACTTCTTCCTAATTTTTGCTGAATTTCCCCAGAAATGTTAGAAAATAGCTGAAAATCCCAGACTAAATTATGAGGTTTTTATTGTTTTTGAGCAGAAAAAAACCCGGTTTCACATATCTAAAATAAAATGGGAGTCTTATTACTTTTGTGTTGATGAGACTGCGAATTATTGTGCAAATTATGGAGCTTTGTTTGATGCTTCAAATTTTGAAAGCATCGAAAACCTTCTCAAAGCCTAGTCATCCTCATTTTTGTATTGTCTTGTGTTAGTGGTTATTACCCTTCAAGAATAAAATAAATCTAAAAAGCCTGGAAAAGCAATTCGGATCCGGTCGTTCAAGTCTTGGTACCAACAGTTAACAAACTTTTTTCTTCGTTCCAATACTTATGAAACATGAATTTTTTTAAAAATTATATTATCGAAAGCGTTTTTGCTAATTCACCGATTGATGGACCGAAACAACAGAGAGGAATGGATTTTCATTTACGATGAAAATCAAGTTAAAAAAAAGATACTGTTTTGGATTTCTCAAATTCGCGAACAAATCAAGTTCAACCACTTACTTTTGCGGTTTCAGAAAGCTATGAAACAGGAAGTTGGTACTTGTTTTACAGTGCCAAAACGTCTTGAATCTTCCCTTCTCATAAGATCTGGCTGGAATGAGAAGGAAAATTTGGGAAATACGAAAAAAGAAATTCACATTTCTTCAATATGGTTCGTCAGATTTTCAATAGATTTCCTTAGTTTTTTTTTCGGTTTCAGTGACTCTAAATATCATAAAATTTTTTTGTATAAATTGTTCCTTCGACCTTAATGAATTCTGTTTTAATTTTCTAGCAGTATAATCTTGACTTTGAGGTTTATAAGTCTGAAGAAAAGCGTTCTAAATTATGGAAATGTTATTTTATGGAACTTTGCGTTCAAAATAAATTCAATCTTCCTCAGCCCTATTTCTAAAACAAAGATCCAAAAAATGTAGGATACCGCTAACAAGAGATGGTTTGCATTTTGCCAGTTAACTGTTTCAAATTGATAGTTTCTGAAAATTCGAAAGCCTGAAATTATTGAAATTAACGAAACATGAAATGATTTTCAGTAACCTAATTTTGGAATTTTTTCACTATCAAACCAATTGATGGACCAGAATAACGAGGAAGAATCGATCAAAAGTACGAAAAAGAAAACGGTTTTAAGAGATATCGTTTTGATTATCTCGAACTGGCAAGAAAATCAAGTTCAATTCCGTATTTTCGCTGTTTCAAAAAACTATGAAACAGGAAGTTGGTACTTGTTTTACAGTTTTTTTACAGAGTCAACTCAATTTTGTCCTTCTCATAACATCTCGCTGAAATTTGCCAGAAAATCTGAAAAAAGTTACCATGATTCGAAAAAATGAAAGTCATTTTTTACGATATGTTCAAACTGATTTTCAATCGTTTCCCTTAGTATTTTGTCGGTTTTAGAGATTCTGAATACCGTATTGTTTTCTTGTAAAAGTTTATCCTTCGAAGACGAAGAGAGTTCTGTAACAGTAAAGTCTTTATTTTGAGGCTTATAAGTCTGGAAAAAAAAGGTTTGAATGTTTTGAAACAAATGCTGAATTCTAAAGTTTTGTAGCCAAAAAAAGCCAAATTCCCTCGCAAAAATCACAATGAACATACTGTGAACGTTTAAAAAAGTCTGAAGACTGTTGATAAGAAACAGTTTGCATTTTGTTAACTTACAGTTTCAAAGTTATAGTTTCTAAAAGTTTTGAAACTATACATCAGTGGGCTATACACTGTCAAGGTTTCCGTTTTTACGTTTTCAGCAAAAGCAATTCGTGAGATTTTTGTTACTCATAAATAAGTCTGGAAAAGGCCAATTACTCTAGTGTTTAGTCCTCGGCCTATTATTCTGCTCCTTTTTTTACTTGATGCTGAGTTTCTACTGGAACATGTTAGAAAATAGCTGCTAATCCCATTACAATTTTAGGGGGCTAGAAAATTTCAACAAAAGAATTTCCGGTTTCATATATCTAAAATTATATGGGAATCTAGTTACTTCTGTTCTGTTCAAGATGGTTTTTTGTTAATTTTCAAGTTGTTAATTATTGCCTGAACTATCTTGTTTGAAGCTTCAAAATAGCCCTCAAATGCCTTCTCGAAGTCTGGAAAAGCAATTTCAATCTGGTCGTTCAAATCTTAGTAGCAACGAAAATCTTTCTTCTCTGTTTCCAATATCTATGAAACATGAAATTATTTGCTGTCTTCTAATGCTCCAGCCTATTCACTACCAAACCCTTTGATGGACCAAAATAACAAAGGGGAATCGATCAAAACTATGAAAAAGAAGCAGGTTTTAAGAAATATCGTTTTGATTATCTCAAACTGGCAAAAAAATCAAGTTCAATTCCTTATTTTCGCTGTTTCAAAAAACTATGAAACAGGAAGTTGGTACTTGTTTTACAGTGCCAAAACTTCTTCAATCTCTCCTTCCCATAATGTCTTGCTAAAGTGAGAAGGAAAATTTGGGAAATCACCATGATTCGAAAAAAAAGTCACATTTCTTCAATATGGTTCGTCAGATTTTCAATAGATTCTCTTAGTTTTTTGTCGGTTTCAGTGACTCTAAATATCATAATACTTTCTTGTGAATGTTGATCCGTCGAAGACAAGGGAAGACATGATTTTCTTACAGTATGAGCTTAACTTCAAGATTTATAAGTCTGGAAAAAAAGGTTTGAATGTTTTGAAATAAATGCTGAATTCTAAAGTTTGGAGCGAAAAAAAAACCGAATTTCCTCGGAAAAATCACAATAAACATACTGTGAACTTTTAGAAAAAGCTGAAGACTGTTGATAAGAAACAACTTGCATTTTGTTGACTTACAGTTTCGAAGTTTTAGTTTCTAAAAGTTTTGTCAAGGTTTCCGTTTTTACGTTTTCAGCAAAAACAGCAATTTGTGAGGTTTTTGTTTTACTCATAAATAAGTCTGGAAAAGGCAAATTTCCTTAGTCCTCGGCCTATTATTCTGCTCCTTTTTCTTTCAACTTTTGCTGAATTTCTACAGAAACTTGTTAGAAAAAAACTCCATTACAATTTTAGGGGGTTAGAAAATTTCAACAAAAGAAGTTCCGGTTTCACATGTCTAAAATAATATCGGAATCTAACTACTTCTGTTCCGTAAAGGCTGGGGGAATATTTTCAAATTCTTATTTATTGTCTGAACTATCTTGTTTGAAGCTTCAAAATGGCCCTCAAATGCCTTCTCGAAGTCTGGAAAACAATTTTAATCTGCCAACTTAAATCAGGAATATAACTTTTTCTCTGTTTCCAATATCTTAGAAACTTGAAATTATTATATTTTTTTCTACTTAAGCCCAAGTACAGTATATACAATTGACGCACCAACCAATAAAACCGATCAAAATGACGATGAAAATCAGTTTTTTAAAAAGTATCGTTTTTTTTTCTCGAATGAAAATCGCAAGAAGAACTAATTCATCTACTTATTTTCTCTGTTTCAAAGAGCTATGAAACAGGAAGTTGGTACTTGTTTTACAGTTTGAGTCTACTCGATTTTTACCTTCTCATATATCTCGCTGGAGCGAGAAGGAAAATCTGGGGATATACCATGATTAAGAAAAAAAAAATCACATTTTCTGATTTAATGCAGCTCATCTTCCAAAGTTTTCTCTAGTTTTTGTCGGTTTCAGCGATTCTAAATACCATATTGTTTTCTTGTCAAAATTGTTCATTCGACCATAATGAACTTAGTTTTAATTTTCTAGCAGTATGAGCATAATTTCAAGAAATATAATTCTGAAAAAAAGGTCAGAATATACTGAGAAAAATGCTGATTTCTAAAATTTTGTAGCCAAAAAACAAATATACCCCCACAAAAATTACAAATACCATACTGTACTGCAATTGGTATCACTTAAAAGTAACTTTTGATGGACCAAAATAACGAGGACGAAACGATCAAAATTATGATGGAAATCAGATTTCAAGAAATATCGTTAAAACCGCATAATGATCAAGTTCAACTACTTTCTTTCGCCTTTTCAAATAACTATGAAACAGGAAGCATGAACTTGTTCTACAGTGCCAACGCTTCTTGCATCTCCCCTTCTCATATCATCTTGCTGGAGTGAGACGGAAAATCTGGGAAATTACATTGATTCAAAAAAGAAGTAATTTATATTTTGGGCTTGCAAGACTGAAAAAAGCTCTGAAAAAAAGTTGTTGCCTAGCGTTTCGTGTAAAGAACCGATTTCCTGGGCGAAAATTCATAATAACATACTCATGAAAACCTAAAAAGGGCTGAAAACTGTTGGTAAGAGGCAAATTGCATTCTTCCAACTTATTGTTTCAGGCTGTCAACTTGTGCTGAAAAGGTCTCATTTCTCTAGTCACTCCGCACTCTCAGGTCCAATTTTATCTTTCCTCATTTATCGCTCAAGTTTCAATCAGAAACAAAACCAAAAAAGCGGAAAATTCTAGAAAATAGCTTTGGAATTCAGCATTCTGAATAAAATCAGATGAAAAAATTCCAGTTTCACATGTCTAAAATAGCATGGGAATCTAATTACTTCTGTTGCTATGAAGACAGGTCCTTGAAACAGTTGCAAGGTACAAATAATTGAGTAAACTATCTGTTTTAGGTTCGACAGTGTATTCAAAAAAACGTCTTGAAAAGCAATTTGAAACTACTTGGTTCTATCTAGAAAGTAACTTTCAAGAATCTTTTTTTTTCTGTTTTCAATACCTATGAAACGTGAAGTTTTTTCCCGTTTTTCCCGTTACTAATGAAGCCATCACATGTAGAGAAAAACCGATTGGTGAACGAAAATAACGAAGGAAAGGTTGATTAAAAAAACGAAAAAATATGATTTTAAGACATTCCGCAAAACATGTTTTTGCTCAGTCCAAAGAATATGAGTGAGGTATCAAGTTCAACTCATACCTTTCTCTGTTTCAATAAACTATGAAACAGAAAGTTGATTCTTGGAAAAAAGTCATTTTTTCGATATTTTTTGTCATATTTTCGACTGTATCTCAAATTTTTTTTTCGGTGTCAGCAACTCTAATTATCATGAGGTGTCTTTGCAAAAGTTGATTTTGCGTCTGCATTTGGTTCTTAATTTTCAAATAAGCTTTTGATATCCAGACTCATTATTCCAAAAAAGGGGCTCACTGTGAAAGTCTGAAAAAGACTGAAGATTGTTGATAGAGAACGGTTTGAATGTTTTCAACTTTCTGTTTCAAGGTCAAACTGATCATTTCAACTATCTAGAAATTGTATTTCATTGCACGTTTGCATCCTTCTAATATGATCGAAAAAGCCTTATCAATCTAGTCTTTGGTCTGCCTATGTTTCAATTATCAACTTATCTCATTTATCGCTCAATTTTCCATTGAACAATTCCAAAAAAAAATTGCTAAAATTTTCGAAACTAGTTTTGAGAATCTGGATTCTGAAAAAAAAATTAGAAAAAAAAAAGTTTCAGTTTCACATTCCTAAACTATACTGTAAATCTTACTACATCTGTTCCGTACATCGTTGTATATCAGTCCAGGTTCCCACAAATTTTCGTACAACAAATAATCGAGTAAATTGTCTTTCAGGGCCTTGACCTCTTCCTTCAAGGTCCAACACAGATCTAATCAAGCCTAGAAAAGCCCGATTTTTCTAGTCCTTGATCCCTTGGTTTCAGGGCCTTAACTTTTCCTACATAGCCAAACGCAGGCCTGATGAAGTTTAAAAAAACCTGACAAGCCTATTCCTGTAGTCCTTGGTCCTTGGCCTAAAAGACCCCACCTTCAACCCGACGACCCCTCATTCATCTCATTTACCCGTAGCTCTACAGGGGTCCCTCCTGGAGAGCAACTGTTCTCTTATCCCTCTCTTTCTCTAACCACCCTCTCCTATCCCCATACTATTTCCCCTCAGGCTCTCTCATCACCATGACGAGAAAGTAAGAGACGCAGACAGAGAGTCAAAAGATGACCCCTTGGGGGAAGGGAGGGTCCATAGACTGAATGAATCACAGGAGGAAGGACCCGGAGGGACCAGTGTAATACAACTTTGTGTGTGGAGTAAGAGAGAAAAGAGGGGGGAACACAACACCTGGTCCCTTTTATTTGAATGATGTTAAGAGTTTGAATACCTTGTAAAAAGGTCAAAACATTTGATTTATTTTGGGGTTTTTGGAAGATTTTTGGGGTTTTTAAGAAAGTTTCGGGGGTTTTCGTAATTTTTCGATAGTTTATGTTTTTTTTTGAGACAAAGAACTGAATAGTAGAATATCTGGTTTTGAATGAAATATGCTAGAAATTGCGAAAATTTTGAAAAAGAATCTGGATTTTTACCGTTCTTCGATTTTTTTTTCCAGTGAAAAAGGAGTTAGAATTTTGGAATCGGGTTTCTTGGTGTTTTTCCGGGTGTTTCTCTTATTCTTAATGTACATTTTCTATGACAATTTTTTTTTCGTGAAAAAGTATGAAGCGATAGGCTTTGAACAACTGAACAGTGAAATATCTGATTTCAAATGAAATATGCTAGAAACTGCAAAACATTTGAAAAATAACCTGGATTTTTACCTTTCAAAATTTCTTTCAGTAAAACGAGAGTCAGGATTTAGAATTCGAAACTTCAGGTTTTTCTTAATTTCAAATTTTTGCGATTTCAAAACTTTTGTATTTTTGGACAGTACTAATTTCGAGCTATTGCGTCAAGGATTGTTTGACTCTATTCCAGTTTAGGGGATTCATGAATAAATAGGGGACTCACCGAGAGTCCAAAAAAAACCAAGGGACTTAAAACGAATGAGTTGGAATATGCAAATCCGTTTCATTTATTTTTAATCGGTTTTTTTTCAATCTCAAAATGACGTCCTCAAAGTCAGACGTTGTAAGAGAAGTTTCTTCAGAAGTCAAGTCACTTGATGTTGTGAAACCACTTCTAGAAGGAGTAGAGGCCACAACTTGGGAGTTGAGCGGTAGAAGTTGAGGTGGACGGGCATTCGTTTGCTGTAGCTGTGCCCTTGCGAACATGCCCATTCCAACGAAAAGATGATAGAGATCTTTTTTTTTCTTTCTTGGCGACGGTGTGCATATGATTGAAAAGTTATTCAGAAATCTTGCGATGTGGACACTCATAATAAGACTTCAAGTTCCATTCGAGGTTTAACTAAGTAATTCCTATTTATAGTGTGAGAATTTTCGTGTCTTCGAAATGAAAAACTTGATTTTGTGTTTTATTGTGGATGTGTTCTAATGGCGTTTCTTTTAGAAAAAAGAAAAAAACCGATTACAAAAAAATGAAAAAATATTGGACATTCCAACTCATTAGGTTTGAGTCCCTTATTTTTTTTTGGGACGCTCGTTGAGTCCTTTTTTCGGAGTTTTCATGAGTCCCTTATTCCTTGCATCCCCTCACATGAGTCCCTTGGTTTTTTTAGAGTCCCCTATTTCTTGCGTCCCCTGACTTTAGTTCCTCGGTTTTTTTCGCTTTTTTTTGTCCGCTTTTTTTTAGAGTCCCCTAATCAAAGAAGCTATGAGAATTGTTATTTTCTTTAACGACATATTTTTTGTACATATTGGATTCCACAGTTGTAGTTCCATTATTAAAATTCTGAGAAACAGTAGAAATTCGTTTTTTTTCTAACCAATATTCCACGGTTTCAAATAACTTTCATTATTAGAACCAAATGAGTTTTGAATGATCATACTACAGTTCCAAAACTCTAGTTTTACTTACCATTGTTCAAATGTTCGTTTTTCCATGGCTTCCTTTTTTAAAATCCTTCTCTTTTTCTAAGAGCATTAGATTTAAACCCATCGACACTTTATAGTTGGTTTTCCATTTCCAGCTCTCATGAAACAGTATTGATGATTTATTCCGGACTGATACTGCGAACTTATGATAGACATCTCGGGTGATTATTTCCGAACGTTTCTACCGCAATTCTTAGAATTTTGACTTTCTCTCACTCTTGGAATTTTAGTAAACCGTTCTAATGTTTATCTGCTTTTCTCTACCAAAATTATTCTTCACACTTCCCTTCATAGAAATTTATATACTCTTTTTGTCAATACAAATGCTGGCTCTGTTCGATTATAATGGTCCAATGGAGAACGAATGGTCCAAACGCAGAATGAGTGGTCCACGATGAGATTGAGTGGTCCGAACGCAGAATGAATGGTTCAATCCATTGATTGAGTGGTCCAAACACAGATTGTGTGGTCCAAACGCAAACAGTAAAAAGCATATGTATCATATTTTTCGCACTGTAATTGAGTTAAAAAGGCCTGGTGAGACTCTAAAATACACAGTAGAAGAGACAGTTGCGCCAGTTTTTTGTTAGATGTCCTCACGAAAAATTGAACTGTGGGCTACATCTGAGGCTTAGGTTAGATTTTATTACTTTCATGCTGAAATAGACATTTTTAGGCTGAGTTCGAGCAAAAATGAGTTATTGAGCTTAAGGTCAGACCGCTGCGCCTCGCAAACCTAAGCCTAAATTTTAAAATGTGATTCATAGGCTTTTAACTGTTTGCGTTTGGACCACTCAATACTCAGGTTGAATATTCGTACTGCATAATATTTTTTGTTTGGACCACTCAATCTGTGTTTGGACCACTCAATCAATGGATTGGACCACTTATTCTGCGTTTGGACCATTCAATCTCAACGTGGACCACCCATTCTGTATTCGGACCACTCAATCTCGTTTGGACCATTCGTTCTCCATTGGACCATTATAATCGAACAGAGCCCAAATGCTAATATTACATTAGACTCAACACTGATACTTCTACTATAAAGTCTATGAGAATCTGTAGAAAAATGCTTTTTCAAACCAATTTTAACGATTTTAACGAAAAAACGTTCATTACTGGATAGTTACAAAAAAAATTATTTCTCGATACTTTTTCTTACACTCTGGTAACTATTTAAAACCTAGGCCCTGAGCAAATTAACCTCAACACCGGTAATTTGCGTATAAGGATTATAAAAAACAGTAGAAAAATGTTGTTTTCCAAATAAATTTTTCACGCTTTCATTGAACTTTTATTACAAGAATCTATCTAGTTTTGAACGCTTCCAACGAAATCCTGCATCTGCTCACCAATCTTCAAGTTCAAGCCTCACTTGCGCCACTTTCTGCAAAACATTTTTCCGCGAGAATAGTGGAGACGCATCAACAAGCTTCAGTTGACTTTCCATTTCCAACCCTCATGAAAGAGTATTGATCTTTTTTGAACTAGAACTGTGGAATATTCTCAGACATTTTGGTCATGACTTTTGAAACATACCATGAAAATAACCGTATTAGAAGAGCTCTCTCTTTCGAAAAAGCCTCTTGGTACAATATTTTCAAGTTTAATCTTTCTTATTTAGTTGAGTTTTTGTTACGCCCAACACGAATGATCACATTGTCTATAAGTACCATACCAAAACTGAAGATTCCAACGTGAAACAGAAAAAAGATGTCTGCTTCGTTAAGCTCTTTTGTATTCTATGAATTGTTTTAAAGCGTTACGAGAGCGCGACACGAACCTTTAGCTGAAAATTATTTAAAGCTACCAATATCTACGGCTTTCAGACTTGGCAATGAGTTTTTTGAATAGAATCAGTACGTTAACACTTGCAGAATTGAATCTAAAATTCTAGAAAACAAATTGAAACCGCGAAAGATGTGTGTTTCAGATTTCCTAGATTTCAATTGGAAAACTGATATGAGTTGTTATGGTGTGAGAACTGCTATTCAAGTTTTTTAACTAACAAGGGACGTTACTTTAGATAGTCTTTGGGAATTTTCTGAAAATTCGCAGAGAGACTAATTTTGACCCGCTGAGAACGAAAATCGACATTAGAACCGCCACAAATCCCGTTTAACAATTTTCATTTTTTTGGTCTGGAATTTTCAGACAAAAAATTAGAACCCGCATTTTCTCCCAGAAACATGATTTTGGGGCTCCCAGTAAGTGTCCTGAACACATCATAGGCGATTTTCAATAGTTTTTTGATTTTGAAGGCTCTTTTTCAAAAATTCGCAGATGTCGAAAAATAGCTGATTTTCAGAAAAACCTTAATATCTCTTCTGAAAATGGTTCGTGGTGCAAGAAAATTTGTGAGGAAACATTTCTGAACCCCCTGATAACACCCAAAAATTTTTAGACAATTCTGAAAAATTTTCCGAAATTTGGATTTTAAAACCCACCAAAAGGGTGGGTCCCATTATGCAAATTTTTTCAAAAAAAATTTTTTTTCTAAAAAGTATCAGAATCTGTTTCTCCTTGTCTGAAATGCCCGTGGTTTCTCTAAAACTTCCTGAAACGTCCTAGAAGCTGCAAAAATTCATGTTTTTAGCGAAGTTTTGTACTGGACGACGTCTGAAATTCAGAATAACGGGCTTAAACGGGATTTGTGGCCCTTCGCACTATGATTTTCGTTCTCACCACCATGGCCAAATTAGTCTATGGTAAAATTTATAGAAAATTCTCAAAGACTATCTAAAGTAACGTCCCTTGTAAGATTTTTCTGTACTACAATACTGATCTTTTTTTTTTACAATACATTTTGAGTAAGCCTAGAAACCGTAGGAAAATGTTTTATGTTTCGAAGACTTGTTTTCAACTCGGTGAGCCCGTCAGAAATAATTAACCAATTTAGGGTTTTACAGCATAATTTTATAGACTAAATAACTTATTTCATAATAGAAAAATGCATTCAAATTTTAATTCTAATAAGTTTCTTCCTACTTCGAGAAGTTGTGCAAGATGAATTTAACAGTTTCTTGAAAATAATTTCAGAACCTATACCGTCCCCGGATTCATCACCAAATAAATTGAATTCTTCATTTGAGGCTTACTAGAAACTGTATAGATTTTCCCATTTCTAAAAGTTCAGTTTTGGAGTTAATCCCGTGTTATTTTCCAAACGAACTCTATCATGTAAAAATCGAAATTTTCGGTTTTACACCTTTAAAAAATCCGATGACAGGAAATCGAATGGAACCGATTTGCAGAAATGTTCTAATTTAGATCTGAAGAAACAGTGAATTTCCACTCTTTCTCGTCTAATCTTTTTCGGTTTCTATATAGTTTTGTTATCAAAATCGTGCCAAACTAGAACAATATGCAGATGTTTTTGTCGATAATAAAATAATAATAGCCCTAAACGAAGTTTTTGGGTCCGTACCTCCATCGGTAACATTCGTCCGATCACTGCGGTTATTCAATCGCAAGCTATTGCAGTGATTAGAAACCGAAAAGTTCACACTTCGCTCCAATAAATTTTCCCACTCTGAAAATTCGTTTCCAAACAAAATTTCGCCGTTTCCAAAATATTTCTTCAATAATTTTTTCGTATTAGTGAATCGTTGATCAACGTTAAAGGTGGTGGAACATGAAATAATTGAATTTGTAGTTACTTGTCTATTATGAATAATGGACCATTCTAAACTCATATGGAAAGTCCGGATAATCATAACTAGTAAGAAGAGAAAGTTATCACACCCTCTAGATTTTGAGCACGTGAGGCAGGTTCATAGGCGTAAAGAGAGAGCGGCCGCGTTTTGGTCCCTGTGGCTCAGCCGGTAACGCGTCCGACCACCAATCGGTACGGCAACTTAGTTCGAGCTCACATCTTACGACAAAATGCATACAAAGTCTACAAAAAAGTCTACAAAGCTTTCATGTCCCCCCACCATTAATTAAAGGTGAACCAATTTTTTGAGGTTTTCTATTAAATGTAAAATATCATAAAATTGTTTTCGAATGAACTAAATCTCAGTTTAAAAAAAAATCAGTTGGTCGGCTTGACTTTGAGTGATTGTCTAAAATTATCATACCAAATCTAGAAATTTTCAACCTAAAAATTTGGAAAATGTCTGTTTCGAAAAGTACATTTCACCTCTGTCGTAAACTGTTCTAAGGTTCACTAGCAACTCCTAAAAAAAGAGATTTTCATACAATTTTCGTTCAAGGAATCATCAAAGCTTGAACTGTCTCAGGTGCAAAAAGTGGTATTAATCTCGACATAAACTTCCTTTGGAAACTGATGAAGGCTACCATTTTGTGTTTAGTATGGGCAAAGCTAGAAGATTTATTTGTTTTCGAGGCTAAAAATGTTTTGACTAGAAAAGGGTTTTTCGGATCATACCAGCCATTACTTGCCTCATAAAGCTGAACCTTTTAGAAATCAACTTGAAACCGCAAAAAATGTGTGTTTCAGAAATTCTAGTTTTTGATTCCAAAATGGTGAAGTCTGTTACATCGATACTTTTTTCGGCGAAAATTTCCGAAAATTTCCGAACTACGTATCATTTTTTTGAGTTTTTGTACCAATATTCTAAATAGGTCTGAAACCGTAGACAAAAAAATTATGTTTCGAAAGGACCTTTTGAGTTTAATGAATCTCTCTAAAAACAGTTTGTTGATAGTCTTTCATCAAAATATAGTTTTTGTGGCGCCAATTATTATGGAAACTTCCCTGTCTTCCAATGCATTTTGGCTTTTTAATCAAGAAATTTCTAGTTTTTGACATGAATCTTCGAACTAAACGTGCTTTTTTACTCGTTTTGAGAATATCCCTACCAAACCCACTGGTTACGAATCAACGTTCACTTTTAACCTTGAACTGAAACTGTATTTTTCTTTGGATAACGGGGTTACATCACGATTTTAGAAGAATCCAGCCCGTTTTTCCTGTTTCATAGGCCGTAATAGTCTAACTTCGTTATAATTTACCGATGTTTTGTTACACTTTATATTCTTATTATGATAAGCTTATCATTTATCAAATCAACTCAAAACTTCTTGAAATAGTTCAGAAACAGCATAAAAATCTGTTTCAAGTCCCATATTTTGCTGTTCGAAAACTTTCAAAGATAATCGGGTACTCTTTTTTTCATTCAAAAAAAAAACATTTGTGTTTTTCTCTGCTGCTTTTTTTCTATCTATTTTTCATAATCACCAGTTGCGAACAATCCTGCTAAATCATCGTTATCCATACCTGACTAGAATAGTAGAACTTATTATGAAACAGAGAAAAAACATTACTGTTTCAAGGAGCATTGATTACCTATCAATGAATCAAAAAATTTCAATGTAACGAACATGCTGAGTAATTTAAGTCAATTTATTGAAAATTTAATGAAATATCATCTCGATTATCGATCTCTGGTTATCGAATTAGTTATTAAAACAGTCAGAAACGGAGAAGATTAGTATGATCTTATACCTTTTTTCCTTCCCTTTTATTTTCGAGAAATGTTTTAAAAAAACAGGCGTTACAGTTTCTAAGGGATCATATCTGAAACACTTATTCAATAATATTGATCCATTGATCGGTTGCGATTTTATTGTACACTTTTTGACAATTTTCAGTTTAGGCTAATCAAACCCTCTTACAACCACAGATCAACTAAGAATCCTTGCTTTCAAATTTACTAGAAACTGTTAGAATTAGAGGGTTAGCATCGAAACTAATCTATACTTTTATTATTGGTTTTCCTAAAAAGGTTTTTTGATGCAAAAATCAAACAATGAAACTGGTTCCAGAAAAGTTCCAATTTAGACCTGTGGAAACAGTAATATCGTCTAATTTTTTCTTCGGTTTCTGTATTCTTTTATCATTAAAACCGTGCCAAGTTAGAACAATGGAATAAGGGTTCCGTAAATTCGTCAATTCTGAAAAATAATAGCCCTGAAATGAGATTTGTCATTAGTATTTTGTCCTAACCATTAGGCTAAAACAAGATTATGCAGCAGAAAATAACTAATTCTCTTACTCACTTTTCCTTGTTTCATCGTTCTTTTATTATCGAAATAGTGTTTATATTGTTTTTTATTTGTCTTATCACTCAAGTCATCAAATCGCAAATTTTTAGAGTACTGAGTAACCGAGAAATAGGCAAATTCCACCCCTAATAACGTTCTTCTATTTAACTATTCCAACCAAGTCTCACAGTTTCTAGAAGAGATTATTAAAAACTTGATTTTCTTCATTACAATGTTTTCTTTGTTTGGGCAAAGTTGAATAGACATTTATTATTACTAGAAACTGATTGTTTTTGAAATGATACAGTTTTTTATTGGACTCGTGATTAGATGAATAAATTCTAATTACTTTTTCGAAATTTGCTTGAAACCGAGAAAAACAATCATTTTTTATGCAATTTATTTTACAATTCCAAAAATGAACGCCGATTAACTAGATTTTTGCAAAGGTTTTTTAGGCCTGAAAAAATCCGATTTTTTGATACATCTAACGCTCCTGTTTCATAATACCGTCTCAACTAGCCGTCGGAACTATTTTACGACTTTATTTTTGTTTTTTCGTCAACTGACTAGTTTTGTTTAATGAAACCAATAATGTAATAAACTATGAATAATGCAAAACTTCTAGGTAGAAACTTGGAACCGCAAAAAAATCTGTTTCAAATATATTTTCGAGTCCAAATTGATGTTTATTTGCTTCGTCGTATACAAATGACCATTGTTTTTTCTACTCCCGTCTGCCAGAAAAATTATCAGCACGTCCGAAAGTATGGGTACCCAATTTTGTAGAAAATTCCAGAAACCTTTTTGAAATGAATTCCCTTGTGCGTTCAAGAAAAAGGAACTAAATTTTAACTCTCCATTGCTTACAAAAATTAAACCAAAAATTTTGAATTTTTGTTGAAACTGTGTAAAAATATTTTTTGGATATTTTTTGGAAATCCTGGAAATCCTGGTATACCTTAGTGCATCAACTCCATATGGTCAACCAAGGAGGAATTCTCCAATCACCTACACTATGTGTAAAAATAATCATGTTTCGTGAGTTTCTGTTCAATTCGAAATGCTTGCAACAAACTGTTCTGTACTAGTTTCCAGAAAATGTTCATAATGTTTTCGGCACCGATTCTATTCATTGTTGGGTTTTAAATCTGGAATTTCCATTGATTGATAAGAACTTTGATTTTAACGTACTTCCTCGATAAACCTCTACAACTTCCGCCCGCCTCCCCCACAACCGGCAAAAAACCACATTGTCGACAGTTGTGAGAGAGTCGTGCGAAAGTTGCGAGAAGAGCTGGAGAAAGTTACAACTTTTGTGCGGAAGTTGTGCCAAATGGTGTAGAAAGTTGTCACCAAACCACGTCTTTTCACACCATTTGGCACAACTTCCGCACAAAAGTTGTAACTTTCTCCAGCTCTTCCGATATTTCTCTTCCGATATATACGATATTTTTTTTTAATTTGTTTTCAGTTTCAATCTGTAACTGAAATCGTAATTATTTGATATGCCGGATTCATTACCAGTTTTTAACTCCACTGATTTTCTTGTTTCATATTAATACTTTTCATAATTGTCCAATCGTTTCTTCGTTCATTCGTTATAGCTCACTAGGTTCCGAGTAGAAAAATACGACGTATTATTTATTACATTAACTCATAATTTTTTGAAGCAACTTGAAACCGAAAAAATGTTTCAGAACGATTAGTTTGTATTAGAGGATTCGTCTAAAACTGCTACTTCTCTTCTTCACTTTCTTTTTTCTTATCTAATGGCAAACTTGTAAATTCATTTCTAACGATTATTGTTTCTTCTAGTCCAGTCTGCCAGAAGAATCTTGGATTAATTCGGTCTGACTTTCAGTTTGAATTTAGACCAATATCAAATATTTCGAATTAGTGTTGAAATCAAGAAAAAATACTAATATTTCGCGGACTCATGTTAAATTCGAAAAGCTGGTGACATACCGTTTCTTGCTTCTTCAACATACGATATTTGGAGCGGAAGTTTATTCAGTTTTATGCATGTTCGGCTTTTATGTAGCTATGCAATTTCTAGTTGTTGATGTTAATTTGGACCTAAAAATACTTCTCTGCTTTTGTTTTTACTATTTAACACTCACTAGTTTTTCATATTTTGTTTTCAGCTTCAAGTTGGAGATGAAATCGTAATTTTTTGACAATCCCGATTCCTAGCTCCGGGTGAATCTAGTCTAGTTTTCCCTGTTTTTATTCTATTTTGATAGTTTTCTGATTTATTCGAATTCTATAATTTTTTGAGCAACCGCATATCTTATCACGTATTACATTTACTCAGAATTCCTTGACAGTTAGTTGAAACCGCAAAATAAAATGCGTTTCAGATTTTCTAGTTTTGAAAAGTTGTAAGCAACCGCTATTCAACATTTTGAGGTCGAAGGTGAATGTAGATTTTTTTTCTGCTAGTCTAGCCGGCTAGATGAAAATTGGTTCAAGCAAGAATACAAAGTTGTAAATCATTATTTCCTACTGGCAATGTTTTCAGTTACTTGATTAGAAATGTTGAATTTGTGAGGAAACAGTAAAAACAGAATTTCTGTTTCAAAAAGGGATTTCCCAATTTGGGAATTACATCTCAAATTGTTGTTTTAGTAGCATGACTGGTTTCAGCAATCAAACTTCGGAGTGTTTCCCAATTTTTTTTCGTTGAACTTTTGGTTCCAATTCTCAGATTTTGCGGTCCTGACATTTTCGAACTTGAAAACCAATTGGAAGATGTGAAAACGGACCAGAGCATCTTTTTGACTGTAGTTGACTATCAAGTCTATCATACATTAAATTAACTCAAAAATTCAAGAAATCTACTTGAAACCGCAGAAAAAAAAACGTGCTTCAGATATTCTAGTTTTGAGAGGTTGTAGGGAATTGCTGTTCGCTGCAATTAAAAGTGAATTTTAACAATTTTTTTTTGTTCGAGTCTAGCCTGCTGGAAAAATCTCAGTTCAATCAAGGATTAGAAGTAGGGAATTGAACTTAGTCGACAATCGGTTTATTTATTTGACTACAATTGTTGAATTTGTGTTGAAACAGTAGAAAAATAACGAATTCTGATTCAAAAAGATTTTCAATTTGCAGTTTAACTCAAATTGGTTCTATGCGTTGATACGTCAATCCAACTTCGGGATGGTTATTTTGGATTATTGAAATTTGAAGATATTTGGTTCCAATCATTTCTAAATCATCATTTTCTTCACGATTTTGTAATTTCTTGAAAGGTTTGTAAGTCGAATCACCAATTTTACAAACAACATGCTTTCTACTGGTTGATATTTGATGAGATCGGACATAAACAGCAAAATTTTCTCGAGTTTTCTAAATGCTAGCCTCAAATATATTTGAATCGGTTCCACGAAGATTATGCGCAAAAAGTTGCTTCCAGATTTCATATAGAACTGAAACCGTTTTTTTTTCTTGTATAGCGGATTCACAGTATTATTTATTTTAGATAAAACTAGTCAAATTTTCTTGTTTCATAGTATTGTCTTATAGTCTATTCGCATTTTCGAATCAATGGGAAATGCTTTCCCTCTAAAATGATTTTACGTTTCTGAATCCATTTTGAAGACAAAATCCGTACAAATTGTATATAAACGGGCTATTCATTACTTAAAAAGTGGGATTCAAGTTTTTACAAACTTTTCATTGCTGTTTCAAATCCTTTGGATCCCTCATAGAGCTTTTCTGCCTCAGTTTATTGCGCGTTAAGTTTCTTGAACATAATGCATGAATTATTCTCCATCATCATTTACTTTTTGTCTGGAACAGACAAAAAAGGTATCAAAAATTACTTTCAGAACTAGCCGTTCTTCTTTCAGTTTAAGCTAATATAACTTATACGTGGTACCCTATTCGCTGGACTCATTGATACTAGGAGGAACATCAATTTTAAATTTGCATGAAACAGAAAAAGTTCGATTCCAATCAGTAATACCCCATTAGTTCTACACTTACTTTAGCTCTTCCGTAAGTACTGTGGAGATGCGTTATTACTTATTGTCAATAAACAAATATATTTGAAATTGTATCAAAACCGTAAAAACAATTACTGCTTAAAATAGTGTTGTTGTATCTGGAAATTAGAAAATACGTGCTCAGCCTGCTCCAATCCTCCCAAAAATTACCGGCTCTGTAATAAAACAAAAAGTTGATTTTTTTTTCATTAACTTTCATTAGTAGTGTTACTCAGATATACGTTTTGAAACTAGTCTAATATTTCTGTTTCATAGTACTGCCTGAACTTACTTTTGTTTACCTCAAGCAGTATTATTTATTTTTTAAAAAGTTTAGAATAGGCTATAACGCAAAGTGAACATTTGAAAATGAAACCTGTGTAATACAGTTAGCGCAGACTCTGCAAACCCGCTCCGAGGACAACTGCAAAAATTATGTGCAAATGCGATCACGAATTTCTGCTTCTTTGCTTCTCTACGTCCACCATTAAAAAAAATATTGAGGATTTTCAGATTCATTAAGTACTGAAGTAATGCATTAGTTATTCCCATTCATTGTTTATCTTTTGCCTGAATCAGTAAGAAAAAAGTATACGAAATAACTTTCAGAACAAACCTTTTTCACTTGAGTTCAGGCTAATTTATTTTATTCGAACCTTCACGAAAACTTGATCCATCATTAAACCTATAGGAAAAGTTGTTCTGAAACTGAATTGAAACAGAAAGAAAAAACACATTTCTGTTCCAGAAGAGCGATAAACTGTCTCTAATACGTGATTGAATGATTAACAGAATAAAAATGTTTTTATCTTCCATAAATGGAAACTAGTCTATTATCCCTGTTTCAAAGTATTTTCTTGACTTATCTTTGTATTTCTCAATCAGTAATGACTACTCTTTTCAACATGTATAGTTCAGACCTGGCTATGAGACATTCCGAGTAAACCATTCGAAACGATTCTTGGAAAATAGAAAGCCATTCAACCGAATTGATTCAGATTTATTGAAACTAGCTTCTCCTATCTCATTCAACTATCATATTGCGCCTCAGTTTCAATAAATGGACTTCCCTGATGTAATGCATCATTTTTCCTCATACTTTGTTTTCATTTTGCCTGAAACAGTGAAAAAAGTATCCGAAATGGTTATCCCGGCAAGCCTTTTTCACTCACCGTGAAAACTCTATTACAGCGGCATGCCGCTCTATTGTTTTTGTCTGGTTGCCGGTTCATTATTGGTGGCGTTCTATTAGAGGTGCCGATGTGAAAACTTTACCGTGAGTTTAGGCTAGTTTAGTCGGTGCAGAGTCATCATTTATATTATCATTTATTTTATTAAAAAATATATTTGAAACTGAATTGAAAAACAAAAAAATTCTGTTTCAATAAAGGGATAATTTATCGTTTTAAATATCTTATTATTTATTATGACATAGTCTGCCAGACCATTATTTCATCATTTTTCATATTAGACAAATTCCATTATTAATGAACAAAAATCAATTAATTTTCAGTTTCAAACAGTGTTTGTATCTGAAGGTTTGAAAACACGTGTTGGGTGCAACTTCTTGTTTTCAAAACGATCTTTTCATTCTTTTTTTGAGTCGCTTATCCCCGTAACTCGCCTCTTTTGACGCTTTTTACTTAGTTTCGATAATAAAAACGATAGTTCTTTGATTAGAACTCTCTTTATTGTAGGTGAAGATACATGCCTTGAAGACAATCTCCAAGGCTTTTATACAGACGTTATAGTGAGAGGTTTAGAGATACAAAAAGAGAAACAATAATAAAGTGGGCGTTGTGGAATGCTCTTATGATTGATAAGGATGAATCAGAAAGGATGAGTCAGAAAGCCGCAAGAAGTTGAGAAATACTCGCATATCGAGTACAGATAAAAGCTCATCCTTAAGAGTAATGTATTAATTGTACTAACTCTTTGTATATGGCTATCCGGAAACAGTGAAAAAAGTACTCAATTGACTATCCGGACATGGTTAGGCGCCGCTGTATTAAAGGTTTCACGGCGAGTTCAGACTTGTATACCTTTTTGGCTGTGTCTCGTTTACCAGTTATTACATGAAAAACATCGATTTGAAATTGGCATGAAACATAGAAATTTTATGTTTTAAAAATGTGCTAATTTATCGGTAATACACTTAGGTTTGTTATTTTGTAAACGTTCAAAACGTACTGTGAATTGATTCTATCACTCACAATATTAGACAATCTTATTTGAATTTGGATGAAAACCGTCAAAAATTACTGTTTCAAACAGTGCTTTTGTATTTGAATGTTTGAAACACCGTGTTATGTGGTAACTTTTTGTTTAAAAAACCTCAAACAGTTGGAAATCTATTAATCCCATTGGGATCCCACAGCAAAAGAGTAGTTTTGAAACAGAAGAAATATTAGATAACTGCTACTGAAAATGGATGAAGGTCACATAATTCTAGATTATTATCATGGTTGTTTCAGTTTTCACTATGATGTTACTCAAATATGATACTGAACGGTACAAAAAAAACTTGAAAGAATCCTGAGTAACATTTTGATAGCCTAGATTTTACTGGACTTAAAATTTGATAATTCGGCGCGCTTTCCCTTTCCGTACAACCTGTGACAGACTGCAAGAAAAATACAAAGATGTGCTCCAATAAATATTCAATCTGTTGGAAAAAGGCCTAGGCCACCGAACTATGCCTGGAAATTCTTTCAATCGTAGTTTTGAACCTTGTATAGTTATTTTTTTAGTAAATTCATAGTGAAAAAAAGAGCATGAAAAAAGAACTGAACGATTCTATATCACATTGAAATTAAAACTAATATTCATAAATAACTCTTGAAACTGGGAAAAAAAATTCTGTTCCAAAGTCTTAATTATAATGCTTATTTATTTCCGAACTTATTCCTCTTCTGACCACAGCTTCTTCTTTTTCATTTTATGAATGTCTTTTCAGGTTGATTTTTGGAATCTTCACTATTCGCCATCTTCTTCAATCCCCCATGCGAACCGGACGGAAACCGATCGTACTTCAAACCGATGCGATTTTCTCATGGTTAGTTTCAATTTTTTAAATTGATAGTATCATTTTTTATATTCAACTAGATCTGTGGGGCTTTCGCAATCGGGAAAGTTTTGTATTTTTTATTCATTTCTGTCTTCATTTTTTATTTTTCATATGTAAACCTTGGGCTTTATTTTTATCATCAAGGCTGCCTTTCTTTGTTTGTCAATGGGAAAGAGGCGGAATCAACGTTGGCTCCGCCTACTTTTTTGATCTTTTTTTCAAAACGGCAATATTCCGCTCATTTTTATCTATGAAAAATGGGCGGAGCTTAATGTTGAATAGTTAAGTCAATATTAGTAAAAATTGTAGCTTTTGGGAGAACAATTTTTCGAAACAGTCTATTTTTTTTATTTTTCGATTTCTCCAGAATAAAAATCAAAAAGTTTCTCATGAAATCCGTCAATTTTTTCCTTGTCTGAAGGATTCATTTCCCATTTATAAACAATTCTACCCTTCTCCCCAAAAAAAGATTTCAAAAAGAAGAAGAAAAGTAAACTTTTTTCTCTTCTTTTCTTTTCCTTTTTTGTCTAGAATGGTGTCCTTTCCTTGTTCCTCTCTAGAATTCACTTCCTTTTTTTGTTTTTCCGTGTTTTTTTCTAGAATCTTCTTCAGAAAAAATTTCAGGTTCTAAACTCCGCCCCCTTTCTTGGAAGAATCATCCTAATAAAACATTTTTTCCTCACTGAACATTATTTCAATAACTTTTTTTTTCTTCATAAAGAGCTGAAACGGTCTTTTTCTATTGCGGCATGGTTCAACTTGCAAAGAGTGGGCGGAGCTTATCTAACTGCAAAATAAAACACACTCCCCTTTTCCCCAATCTAAGGGCAGGTTCCTCAATTCTTCTGCACAAAAATGGGCGGAGTCTGTTTAACTCCGCCCCTTATTCATCCCAACCCGCTTTTTCTCACATTTTCCGAAGTGGGCGGAGCTTAACGTGTTTGAAATAGACTCCACCCCTTTTTCGGACCAAACCCAGTCGGCCCCGTTTATATTGCAGAAAGTGGGCGGAGCCTTCTCGAACTTTCTTCTCCTTTCCTCTTTTTTTCTCATTTTTTTCCTTCAAGAAAAGACGAAATTTTTTGACACATATCAGGTATCAATGCACCTGTTTTGTGGAAAAAAAGCGAAGAGATGAGAGACAAGAAAGTTGATATGTATTTACTTACTTTTTTGTTTTTCTCTGATTTTTTTAAAATGTGGTTTTTGAAAGTAAAAACAGAGTAGAATAGTTGTTTTTTTTGGCTGTTTTTGACAGGTTTTCCTGGGAGAACTATCTTTTTTCAAGATTCGAATGTTTTTCTGGGAATTATGAAAGTGGAAAAAACATTTCCGAATTTTTCAGATTTTTAACTTTATTCAGATCTTTTATGTAATTTTCTAAAATTTTCAGCTAGTTCGAAACACCTTGAAGTTTCAAAACTTCAACTTTTTTTTTCAAAAGTAAGTTCAGTTATGCATAGCTTACAAGGTTAATTTTTAGGCTTTTTAAGACATTTTTTGATTCTAATGATAAAACGGAGAAAACTTTGAAATTATCATTTTCTGAAAAAATTGAAACCGGAAAACTTATTATTTTTTCTCGGTTTTCGCGTTTTTTGAAAGTGACAACAGAACAAAATAGTAGTTTTTGTAATTAGAAACTATATGGAATCATCTTCTTTAAAGTCTGAAACGATTTTTTTGAAATTTTCTAAACAGAATAAAAAACTTCCGAATTTTTCAAATTTGTGTTTGTAACTGTCTGGAATTTTCAACTAGTTTCTGAGAGTTTCGCTAATCTTTTTCATAACTGTAACATCATATTCAATTCTGAAAACTTTTTCTGTACTTTTTGAAACTAAGAAAATAATTTTATTAAGTAATATTTTTTTCATAAGTTTTGTGATCTCTGGAAGTCAAGGAAATAAAGCTTTTCTTCGAGGAATTCTCGGTTTCCAAAAACTTTCTTTCTGAGTTCTCCCATTTGTGAAGCTGTCTTTGCAGAGCATACTACTCACCTTCGAAATTAGAAAAAATTATCCGAATATTTTAAAACAGAAAAAAAACTTCTGATAGTTTCATGGTACTGAACTCTAGAAACCTGAAGTTTTAGTTATCGATATACTTTTTTATTTGATAAATTTTGAGCTCCGGGGGTCGGGCGCTGTTCCATTGCTTTCAGTTTAGTTAGTTATTATCATAGAAAAGTTTTGAAACTGAATTTTTATCAACATTTTTCTGATGTTTTTGGAAATATGAACATAAGAGAATAATTTTTTTAGGGTTTCTTGATTTCCAAAAAAAACTTTTTTCTGAAAATTTTGCTATTTCGAAAATTTATTTGAGCAATCTAAATATTTTTCGATATTTGAAGAACCTGTACCTGAAAGTTTTGAAAATGAAAAAAACTTCAAATAATTTTTTGTTCTGAAGCTGAAAATCGTTTTTTTCAGCTAGTTTTCATTCTTGAATGAATCGGAAACGCGAAACTCACCATTTTTTTCTGATTCTGAAAAAAATTTTCTGAAAACTTTGAAACCGGAATCAAATTTCAACAACTTTCCTCTTTTTTTGTCATGAAGGCTTTTGTAATTTTTATATTTTCACAGTTTTCTGGCTAATCTTCAGCCAATTTTTAGTTTTCTGGATATTTTTAATTACTATCACTGTTGCGACATTAGTTTTCTCTAGTTCTGAAACATATTTATGAAAATACTGAAACAGAAAAAGTTCTGAAATTTGGAAGGGTTTTTTCAGCCTATTCTCATATTTTTTATACTTGTTTGACCACATATTGTACCAAATTTATCTTTCCTCCAGTTAAGAAAAAACAAGTTTTGAAACTGAAGGAAAACTGTCATTTTTTATAAGTTTTTTCTAGGTTTTGGTGGCTTTGCGAACCTCAAAACAAAGGAAAAAGTTTTCTAGGAATTTTTGGTGTTCTAGAAACTTTTTTTCTGAATTTCTTTGCTTCTTCGAAAATTTTCAAATGGAATCTACGAAACAATCCAAATTGAAAAAATTATTTTAAAATTTTGAAACTGAAAAAAAAACTGGTAGTTTTATGGTTGTGATCTCTAGAAATCTCAAGTTTTCATTTATTTTTCAGCTTCATTTAGTTTTTGGATGCTTCCAAATTCGAGGTTAATTATCTTTACCTCAAGTTTTGAAAACATTTTCTAAAAACTTTGAAACAGTAATATATTCTTTAACTTTCCGGATAGTTTTGACGCTAGACGAACCTTTCTGTTATTAGTTTTTCCAAGTTTTGGAAACTATATGTGTTAATAATGAAACAGAAAAAGAGCCTGAATCTCATTGTTTTCGACCAGAGAAAATAGAAATTCGTTGCAACGATACAGCTAGTTCTTGAGCTTTTGAATACTATCCCGAGTTTTTCATCTTATTACCTTTGAATTCCAGTTCTGACCCATTTTCTGGCAATGCTGAAACGGAAAAATTTTGTTTCCGGTAAGCTTTTTCACGAGTTTGGGGGCGTTTTGAGAGGGAAAGTGAAGAAAAATGTACTTTTTTCAGGAATTATTAGATTTCAGAAACCTTTTTTTCTGATGCTTAGCGGCTTCAACTTTGTTTCAACTCGGAAATGCTTCTACTTCTAATTCACCCCCATTAGTACTTCCTAGTTCTGGAACACATGTTTCAAAATTTTGAAACAGAAAAATAACCTGAATTCCCTGGTTTTCGACTCTAGAATTCTGAAACTTCCAGTAATTTTGCAGCCTTCTTTTGAGCTTTTGAATTTTCTTGATTTCTATAACCGAATCTGGATTGTATTCTCTCTGAGTCTGAAAAGTTTTCTCAAAATGTTGAAACAGAAAATTTTTCATTATTTTAGGCTTTTTAAGGTTTTTGTGGCTTAGGTCAAAACAAAGCTTTTACCAAAGATTTCTAGTTTTTAATGAATTTTTCACATTTTGGAAAGCTCGTAACAATTTTTATTCAAAATTGGAAAAACTATCAGAAAATTGGGATGCTGAGAAAAAATTCTCAAGAATTTTATGATTCTTAACTATAAAAACTGAAGTTTTCGGTTACAATTTGAAATCTTCGGTTACAATTTGAAAAAATAATTTTTGTGCAACAGACGTATTATTTTTTCTCCAGTTTTGACAAAACTATCTGAAAGTTATAAAATAGAAATAAAGTCGATCAAACGTCTGAAATTGGTTTTTTCTAGTATTGCAACTCATATACGCAACTGTTGAAACTGGAAAATATCCTGACTTTTTCGGTTTTTTTCAGTAGAATTCTGGAAATTTCAGGGATTTTCCCGCCAGTTCTTGAATTTTTTTATATTTTTGGCATCGGCAGGCTCATTTCAAATTAACTTTCCCCAGTTTTGAAACTTTTTCTGGAATTGTGGAAACCGGAAAAATAATTTATTTCTTACAAGCTGTCTAGTTTTCAGTGGTTTTTCGGAATGACAAAACCAAGAGAAAACAGAATCAGTTAAAACTAAGCCTTCCATGGAGGCGAGGAAAAAAAATGCCCCCAATTTCGCCTCACGCCTCGAACGCCTCACGTCGTGACAGGAACCGGTGAACACAACGTGACAGGACCTGGTCGACAAATGTTCATCGGGTCCTGTCACGTTTTCAGTTATTTTCAACTGAGAATTACTGTAACCGTTGCGGGATCCAAAAAACATTTGTCGCTGCGCCTTTAAACCCAGGTGTCAAGCTTTCGCAAATACGTTATAATAAAGTGTACAGAACATGTTTTTTCAAATTCAGAAAAGTTTTCCAGGAGTTGTGAAATTGGGAAAAATTGTGAAGGTTTTCTACTGTTAGCATCTGGAAATTCCAGTTAGTTTCATGCTGTTTTTTCGGGATTCTGATCATTTTCTGTAATACAATGACGTATTATCTTTTTTTAGTTCTAATGTTAGTTTTTGGAGCCTTCGAAACTGAAAAAAAATTTCCAAAATCTTTCAAATATCTTTGCTTTTTTCAGTCATTTTTTACTGATTAGTTCTGTTAGATACGAAGATTTCATTAATTGCTTTCTTGTCCTGACATTTTTCAAATAATTCCAAAACCGAAAAAAAGTTCCAAACTTTCCAGATTTTGGGCGCCCAATCATTCTCTTTGATCGTCTTGAACATTGGTGTGGCATTCTGCATTTGTAATTTATTTATTCACTGCATTGTGTTGAAATTTTTGAAAATCCCGAAATTTTCCAGGATTCCTACTAGAACTTAATATTTTCGAACTGCATCTCAACTGATTTTCACGTTTTCGAACTCTAGAGAAACATCGGCTCTGTACGGTTTATGTACTCAGAAATGGAAAATTCATAACTTTCAGAGTCAGAAAAGAATATACTATAATTTTTCAAAGATGGGTCCACATAATTATTTTTGGGTCCACATAAACCGTACAAAGCCGAAACATCACTATTTTTCTTCATTCCAGAAGAAATTTCGAGAAACATTTGAAACTGAAAAAGAATTTTCTAAATTTTTTTGAGATTCTCAATTTGGAGTTTCGACTCCCAAGTGTCTAACTTCCAAATATTTCGAAGGTATAAAATTACCGTAACACAATCATTTTGAAACTGAAGAATTAGCAAAAATAGTTGGTCAGATTCTTCGAATTTTCACCTTTTTTTGAAACTTCCGTTATTCAGAAAACACTCAGTGTATGCCAATTATTTTCAAGTGCAATATATGGATTACATAAGTTTTGAAATCGGAATAAAGTTTAGAGATTTTCTACTTTTAGCATCTGAGAATTCCAGAGTATGCTACTTTTCAAGTTTCTGAATATTGTTGTGTCGCTCAATGTATTATCTTATCTATAGTTCTGATTTTTTTTCTTTTCGAACCGCGTTTTCGAACCCCGAATAACAATACTATTTTTCTTTATTCCAGAAGGGAATTTTAGAAGCATCTGAAACTGAAAATAAGTTTATTATTATTTTTTTGAGATTTTCAATTTGAAGTTTCTACCCCAAGTGTCTAACTTCTGAATATTTCGGAGATACCAAACTGCCGTTACAGTATTATTTTTAAACAAAGAGTTTGTAAAAAATATTTGGTTTGATTCATCGAAGGTTTTTTTTAATTTTCAGTTATCCAGAAAAAACTACGGGAATACCAATTTTTTTCAAATTGAAAAACATTTTCCATAAGTTCTGAAACTGAAAAAAAGTTTCAGAGCTTTATATTGTGAGCTTCTCAAAATTTCCAGTTAACTTTATGCTATTTTTTAAGGTTCTGGTGTTTTTTTTAAAGAATTGGAGAACGAAGAATCAATATTTTTTCAAATTCAAAATGAATTCCATAAGTTCTGAAACTGAAGGAAAATCTACAGATTCTCTACTTTTAACATCTGAAAAAAAAAGTTCCTAAGTCTTCAAAATCTTTGATTTTTTTTTTAATATTTTGACTGAAAAAGATTAGAATGTTTTTTTTGTTCTGACATTTTTTCAAATACTTTCGAAACCGAAAAATATTTTCAAACTTTTCAAAGCTTTTCGCCCAATTACCCCTTCCGAACATCTCTCTTTTTGCTCCAAATCTGCAAGAAAAAACGTCCTAAAAACAAATAAAATTTGCAGAAAATAACTCTTTTTCGGACAGAAAAAAACTGCACTAATGATGATGTCGTTCCAAATTTTGCACCAGAAAAAAAGGAGGAAAAAGGAAAAGTTGACTTGTTTGGGGGTGCAATTTGTTTATGGGTTTCTCTCTTTTTTCTTGTTATTTGAGAAGAAAGGGGGTGGGGTCAAACTACAAATTTATGTTGGCTTAGACTAGTTTCACGCTGGTTTGGAAATATGTTAGCCTGGTTCAGGCAATTTTAGGCCTAGTTAAGGCTTGTCTGAGGCTTGTTCAGGCCTAATTTGTTCCAACTTTAGACCTGTTCTAAACTAGTCTAGGCCTAGCTGATTGCCAGTATTAAGCTAATCAAGACATATTTTAGAACAAGCCTGATTTCTGCGCCTACGGCGCATCACCAGGCTTCTTTGTACTGTTCGTCGCTGCGCTCCTCACTTTTTTTACTGGTCGCGGCTACGCCGCTCCAAAGAACTGAAAACCCGTCGACACCTGTAGGCACAGGCTGACATGTTTTCGTGGTCCGGTGGCGCAGTGCGTGAGCGCGCGGCTGTCGTCCGCAACGCGCAAGTTTGACTTTTGCTGTGGCAAATCTCTTTCTTCTTGCTTTGGCAAAGCGAACATCCTGACCAACGGACAGACATAGCCCCCTAGCGTTTTATATATAAGAATGATGATGTGGACTGATTAGTAGTGTGTGCAGACGAGAATTTTTTCTCGGGAAACGATGTTTTTCTCGAGTAAAAAATTCTCGAGAAGTGCTCGAAAAATATTTCTCGAGGGTTTCTCGAGAATTCTCGAGAATTTTCTCGAGAAATTCTCGAGAGTTCTCGTTTTCTCGAGAAAAATCTCGAGAATTTTATCTCATTTCGTGAACAAGTTTGTTTTGAAAATTCTATTTCTGTCTGAATACACCCTAAAGCTCACAAGAAGCAAAAATTTGCAAATTTTTTGCCGATTTTACGGTAGTTTGGAAAATAAATTTTTTTTTCTAATTCTCGAGAAAAAATTCTCTACTGCACACTGATGATCAGGCTATTTTGGCTTTTTTTTCAAGAAATGGGAAAATTGGCACTATTATCAATTTTAAATTTTTGGACGGAAAAGATGAAATTTTGCGGAAACCGAGTTTATTTTTGACAAATTTAATATTTTTATCAAGTTCCTTCCAGGTTCTCTATGAAATTTAAAAAAAAACGGTTTTGTTCATTTTTCAAACTTTTAGAATTGTTCATCTTTCTCAATTCTCGGCACAATTGATATTTCCCAGTTTTTCGTTTGTTTGACTGAACTTATACAGTCTGACCTTACTTGCACCTAATTCCTTAACCAAAAAAAGAGGAATATAAACTTTTCATTTTTGAAACTTGTATAGCAGAACTATACAGTTTCAATGAAATCATAAATCTCCGATATTTTCGAAATATGGAATATAATAGAAATATAGATATGATACCATTCAGTTTCAGCTACTATGAAACTCAGGTTATAAGGCTTCATGCCAATTTAGGTAGTCGGCAGGGAAGCCTCAATTCTTCATTTCATGCCAGTTTTAGGCTATTTTAGGTTTGAATTAGGCTTTTCAGGCTTGTAGTAGGCTGGTTTAGGCTATCATCAGGCTTCATTTAGGCTGTATTAGGCAAGGTTATAGGCTTTTTGAGGCCCGTTTTAGTCTATACATCAAGCTATTTTTAGCCTGTTTCAGCCCTTCCTTATCCTTTTCACGCTTTCCTTCTATTATTAACACTAGACGCTATCTTGGCGTATATGCATTGTATTTCAGGCTACATTTACATAGATTGTCCGAGGCTATTATCAGGGGAGTTCAGACCCATTTTAGTCTTTATTAGACCAGTAAAGGCCAGTTATTTTTGACCTGTTTCAGGGTTCTTTTATCCTCATCACGCTTTCGTTTTATTATTACCAATCTTGGATAGTGGCGTATATGCAGTGTATTTCAGACTACATTTCCATAGATTTTACTAGGCCTTTATCAGGTTATTTCAGGTCCAATCAAGTCTATACTAGGCCAGTTTAGGCCTTTTTAGGCCTGTTTTAGCGTACTTTCAGGCCTTCCCCATGCTTGTCCCAACTAGCTTCTCCTCTATTATTACCTCTTTTGGCTAATGGACATCCATTTCGGTGTTCCCTCTGTTCCCCCTCCGAAAATGAATGAAATGAAATGAACGTTCCGAATTAGAAGAAGGCGGACAACTATGAGGGAGGAAGAGGGATTAGGATCAAAACTACTCCCTCTTTTTCCCTCCTTTTTCTCCGTTTTCTCCTTTCCCAAAAGTGAAAAGTTAGTCTATTTTAATTGCGCTTGCATACCTACTATGTAGTAGTTTATTTGAATTTGCTTCCTTTATTTGGGTTTAATTGAAAAATTTGATGGTGACATGTGTCTTTTAGGGGAGTTTCTGCAGGAATTGATAGGAATTGCACTTTTTAAATTAAGAGAAGGTAGGTCAAAAACCCTAATTTTGTGTTTTTGATGATATTTTGAACCCTGACAATAGCAATGAATAATATCTTTTGGGATAGATTGTACTAGAATTTTGATACAGAAAAAAAAACATATTGAAATGAAAAATTCCTAGTGCCATACCATAGTCTGTTTGTCTCGAAAAACATTTTTGAACTATTTGAAAAAATTTCAAATTTTTAAACAACATTTTCGCAGTTCAGTTTGGCCTAGTTTAGGCTGTTTTAGGCCATTTTTTGGTAATTCAAGCAGCCCAAACCCTTTTTTTCGTCATGTTATCTACAAAAGGCTGTAAATTTCTCATCACTAAAAGTATATTTGTCCCTTTCAATAACACGGTCCGTAAAGAATTTTATTAATGAAAAAACAATCATTGAGTAGTATACAACGAATATTAGAAACCGAAAATCTTTGTAAAACACCTAGTCTATCATGTTAATTCAGTCTATAGTCTATACTAACAGTGCTTGAAACAGAAATTTTCATAATATCTGAAAAAAAAAGAAGTCGATAGCTCACAAAGACTTTTAGTCAAGTTGAGCTGTTCATATCTTTTTTTTATTGTTACTTTTCTTAACAATTTTTCTGTTTCACACTGAAAATAAAGGTTCTAGAGGATTTCGGAAACTAATGAGGCACATATTCAACTTCAACAACGTAACGAACTCTTTCATAACTATATTTCAAAATAAGAACCTTGAAACGGTGAATTTTTCAGTTTTCTCGTGTCTTCACCTTTGATTATTTTTTTTACCTTCAAAAAGTTAGTTCACAGTTTCAAGATGAAGCCTAAGTATTGAGTTTTCACTGGAATATATTATTTGTTCCAGCCTAGTTTGGTCGAAATCAGAATCCTATGAATTGGTTCAATTTGGTTGAAAAAGCAACGAAAATACATTTTTTTGCCAGTCTGATAGCGAAAATTTTCAGCATATCACATTTTATTCGTAACCAGCTATATCCGTCCAAATGGCATAAATCGAATGTTGGAAACAGAACATCCATTATAAAGCAACCAGAAGAATTCTATTACAGTCATTGGTCTATGAGTTGCACTAACAAAAGTTGAAACTGAAATTTGTTTTAATGGTTTTTTGGCATTTTGTCCACAAAAAAATCTTTTGTTTCATCAATTGGGAAAAAATCAACTTTTGATCGTCAACATGGTGTATCGCATAGTTGTTCACCGATCATTCAGTCTCAAAGTATGTTTTTAACCATTAATTTCCATCCACTGAATTTTTCAACGTCTAAATCCGGAAAATAAGAACCTTGGAAGAGTTAAGAACGTTTACCTTACATTTTTTATCACAGGCCTAGAGGGCATGGCAACAAAACGGCCGAACTTGTCTGGCTGATCTATAAAGTTTATGTATGAACCCATGAGGGGTCCTAAGTACAAAATTAGTCTTACGGTTAGGCTCCGCCCACTTGTTCCAGAGAAAAATCGAAAAATCAATAATTTTTCATATTTTTTCCTGTAAGAGATAACCTCAAAATCTAAACGTACGTCAACTATTGGCACATTTTTGACCATTTTTAGTAACTTTTAGAAAATTTGACTTCCCTCCTTCAAAGTGAAAATTTCAAAAATCTTCCAAAAGTAGTGAATTTTTACACTGATGACGTCATAGCCGGTCAAGTTCCAGACATGACATGTGGTTTGAATTCATAAATTTATTCTCACATATACTGGGTACAAAATAGTCCAGGTCCGGTCCAGAATCTATTGACCCATTCGAGGTTTTTAGAGCAAAGTTTGTGCTCTGTTCATCAAAAACGGACGTATACCTATACATGGATCGGAATTTCAAAATCTCAGAATCTTCTGAAAATTTATTTATATGTTGTACTAAAGTTGTCTAACATGCCCACAAAGTATCAGGCCCTTCCGCCTCTCCTTCCCACTACAGTACCCCTCTGTTCTTATTTTGATATGTCAACTTCAAGCGATCGTAACTCCGTTCAAAATGGACCAATCTATTTGGTTTTTTGATCAAATTGTAGCTCAAAAAGTGAACTTTAGTACTTATTATTGCATCAGAACCAGAAAACAAGAAACAACCTACGAAAATCTTAAATCAGCAGTTCGAAAGTTTTTTGTGCTATTTTTTTGTATTTTCACCGAGTTAATGAGCGGAGTCCAGTGAAATTCAATTTTCTTTGGATTTCTCTTCTTTTGAGAGTATCGAAAAACCATTACAGCACTATTCGTTCAGTCTCTCAAAGTTCTGTACTCGTTATTATGTAACACTATACATTGCTCGGATTTAATAAAACAGATTCCTAGAAGTTGTTGGAATTGACAAAAATTTTATAGAAATTGTCACAAAACTGGTTGGTTATACCTAATGATAGAAAATATATTTTAAAGAAGATGATTTACCTTGTTTAGCACCAATTTCGCGCTATATAGCGCATTGGAAAGCTAAAAAAACTTTCAAACTGCTGATTTAAGATTTTCGTAGGTTGTTTCTTGTTTTCTGGTTTTGGTGCAAGAATAATTACTAAAGTTTACTTTTTGGGCTACAATTTGATCAAAAAACCAAATAGATTGGTCCATTTTGAACGGAGTTACGATCGTTTGAAGTTGACATATCAAAATAAGAACAGAGGGGTACTGTAGTGGGAAGGAGAGGCGGAAGGGCCTGATACTTTGTGGGCATGTTAGACAACTTTAGTACAACATATAAATAAATTTTCAGAAGATTCTAAGATTTTGAAATTCCGATCCATGTATAGGTATACGTGCGTTTTTGATGAACAGAGCACAAACTTTGCTCTAAAAACCTCGAATGGGTCAATAGATTCTGGACCGGACCTGGACTATTTTGTACCCAGTATATGTGAGAATAAATTTATGAATTCAAACCACATGTCATGTCTGGAACTTGACCGGCTATGACGTCATCAGTGTAAAAATTCACTACTTTTGGAAGATTTTTGAAATTTTCACTTTGAAGGAGGGAAGTCAAATTTTCTAAAAGTTACTAAAAATGGTCAAAAATGTACCAATAGTTGACGTACGTTTAGATTTTGAGGTTATCTCTTACAGGAAAAAATATGAAAAATTATTGATTTTTCGATTTTTCTCTGGAACAAGTGGGCGGAGCCTAACCGTAAGACTAATTTTGTACTTAGGACCCCTCATGGGTTCATACATAAACTTTATAGATCAGCCAGACAAGTTCGGCCGTTTTGTTGCTATCGGTTGTCGCGTTTGTAACGCACGCGTTCTTAAATTTTTTCTGTTTGCTATTGATGATATCTAATTTTTTTCGGTTCGGCTAAATAATAAACTTTTTGGAACATGTGAAATTTATTTCCCTAAATTTTGTTCACAGTTTCAAGAGGAAGCTTGAAAATCAGGGTTTCTTCAACTATTTAGTTCACCATTACCATTCATATTTGCCTTCATTTTTTGAAAAATCTAACCATTCTGCTCGAAGGCTTGTTCGGGCCAGACATGAGCGGAAGAGAAATTTTTGAATCCGGAAGACGGAAGACGGAAGTCGGAACAGTTTTTAAAAACTCGGAAGACGGAAGACGGAAGGCGGAAGAAATTTTAAAATCCCGGAAGACGGAAGGAAGGAAACGGAAGGAACAAAAAGTGCTCGAAGCTGCTTCAGCTTGAAAAAAATTAGATTTTTCGGCATGAAATTGAAATTTTTTGAACAAAAACGTAGTTTGCCGGTCAACCAAGTGCGTTGAAAAGCGCCAAAAATTATTTGAAAAACTGAAAAACCCGAAAATTTTTGACCGAAATTCCGATTTCCGAGTGTTCCAAATAATTCGGAAACTCGGAAGACGGAAGCCGGAAGACGGAACAATTTTTGAAAATCCGGAAGTCGGAAGACGGAAGACGGAAGAGAAAAAAGCACGGAAGACGGAAGGCGGAAGACGGAAGACGGAATTCCGCTCATGTCTGGTTCGGGCTCGATATAGGGGCTTCTCAATCCCCCCCCCCCCCCCCCCCCTTTCCCTCCCCCCAATTTACAAGCAAGTACCATTTTGAAGTAATTTTCCCGTTTCTACTGGCTCTGATAGCTCGGAGCTGATTTTTATTCTCTGCTAATTCATTTGATTGCTTGGATTACAATTTTATTTGGAAATGCTCTGAAAAGTCGTTTTCCTTCATAGATTTTCGGATAAAAGCCATTCCAAAAACAGTTCAAGATAATTCTCAGTCGCTCCTGATTGATTGAAGTGTGAATTAGAATCGTTCGATAGATCATTAATTGAACAACCTGATTTGTATTTATCAGTATTTTGAAACCGTGAAACAAGTGAAAATCGATTTTGAACATTTTTTTCCGTTTCAATGTTCTTAAATTCATATAAATTTTTTTGAAGTATGTTTATTAGAAATCATTCTTATATACAAAACGCTAGTGGGGTATGTCTGTCCGTTGGTCAGGATGTTCGCTTTTTCAAAGCAAGAAGAAAGAGATTTGCCACAGCAAAAGTCGAACCTGTTGCGAGGGACAGCCGCGCGCTCACCCACTGCGCCACCGGACCACGAAAACTTGTTTGCCTACAGGTGTCGGCGGCTTTTCAGTGCTACGGAGCGGCGTAGCCGCGACCAGTGAAAAAAGTGAGGAGCGCAGCGACGAACAGTATAAAGAAGCCTGTTGATGCGCCGCAGGCGCAGAAATCACGCTGGTCCAACTATAATTCATACAATAATAAGGGCCGGCATAGGTCCAAAAACAGCGTAACACCCAATATTTCATGAATGAGATGAATAAAATTGCTTTTATATGCTTTGACAAAATCATCCTGCTCACAATTCGAGCGTTGACCAGACTTGATTCAGGTCTTCCAAGTGAGCCAGTGTTCAAATAAGTACGATTTGGGTAGCTTTTTTTCCCCGTTTCTACTGGCTATAATAGTTTGAAGCTGAATTGTTATTTACTGATAACATTTTTGTGGAAATGCTCTGAAAATTAGTATATTTCATTTCAGGTTTCCGATCTTTAGCTATTTTCAAACAATTCTATCCTAGGTTCTTCAAAACGACACGGAAACCGTCCAAGCACTATCAATCTTTCATCAGCACTAGATTTAGTTGTAATTTGAAACCGTAAAATAAGTGAAGGATCGATTTTGAACTATTTTTCCGTTTCAAGATGTTTTCAAAACTATTCTGAAGTTTTTTTCGAAGATTGTTGACTCAACCGAGACCAAAGGTAAAATATGAGAAAGATGATCCTAACTAACTTCAATCTGGCCTGAAACAAATCGAAAAGAAGTACAAACTTTTTTTTTAGTAAGGCTCAGGTCAGCCTAGCTATCCTAAGCCGGCCTAAAAAGCCATGCACCAGCTTTATCCGAAACGGGGCTTACCGGTATAAAACTTGCCTAAAAGACCCCAGCCAGGCCAAAAACTTGCCGAATCGGCCTGAAACCAACCTAACCCAAACGGTTTTCGACCTCTTCACCCCTCCCCCCTAAAAAAATTCCCAACTTTCTCTCTCTCTCTCTCCCATTTCTCTCTTCTTTTTCTTCTATTTTTTTTCTTCCACAAATGTGTTAATCTGTTTCTTCTCCCCTCCCCCCTCCTCACATCCAAATTGACTGCTCCAAAAAAGAGAAGAAGAAGGCAGTGACTTTGTCCCCTTTTTCTCTTCATTTTTTTTCTTCTTCTGGTCCCTTTTTTCCAAGGACCTTATTGAGGAAAAGGGGACCACTGTGTGCCCTTTCTTCTTTTCCCCCCTCCCCAATTTTTTTTCTGGTTTTTCTCATTCATTTATATTTTTTCTTGTTGTTATGTCCGTCTTATAATGTAGAGAGGGCACCCCAGCCCAGCCCTCTACGGACCCATTTTCAGATTCGCGGATTTTTTCTTTGGTTTTTTAGTGTTTTTTTATGGAGGCTGGACTTACATGAATTTGGAAGGTTTTGGTTTGGATCTGGGATAGGGCTCTTCACAAAAATTTTATGGATTAAGGAATGTAAGGTTTCAGAAAGAGTCCAAAAACAGCTAAAAATTCAGAAAAATCTGCTCCTAATAGATGTTTTCTAGTCTGAAAATGTCCTGAAATACCTAAAACTTTTTTTTTTGTTTTTTTTGTCTAGAATCTTCAAAAAGGCTCTAAAGTAGCTCTACAAGCCTAAGAATGGGCCTGAAAAACCTAAATTTCATTCAACTTTTTGATAAGCTTTTGTTCGAAATCTCACAATTTTTGGCTAAAAAAAAGAAATTTGAAGGTTTCAAAAACCTTTTTTTGGCCTAAAAAGGCTAAGTTGCTTCAGTTTTTAGAGCAAAAACAATTACTGTTCACAAAACTTTTGTTAAAGACTTGGAATTGTTTTTCGATTATTAAGGTTTATTAAAAAAATAATCCGACGTTTGTTTCAAATTTGTAAACGATTTTCGAAACAGTAAAACTTTTTTTTCAGTAAAAAATATTCTAAATTTTTTTTTAAATCAAAGTTTTTCAGGCTTATTCATTTCGTATTTTGTAGAGATTCAATACTTTCAAATAAAATAATGAAACTTTCTGAAAAATTCAAAACTGAAAATTTGTCTTGTTAGTGTATTTTGTCTATAATCTTTAGAAGGTTCCTAAAGTAGTCTTGAAGGCCTAAAGTAAGTCTGAAAAGCCCAAATTCAGTCAACTTTCTCATAAGCTAGACGTTCGAAATCTCACAATTTTGGCTGAAATTAAAAATTTTGAAGGTTTCAACAACCTCCTTTCCACGTTTTTGAAGGGTTTGGCCAGTTTCTTCAGATAGCTTTTAAAAATAGCCTCGTAAGTTTCGAAAGTCTATGAAACGTTTTATTTTCAGCACTTTTTGAGAAAAAGTTTATGTTCCAAAATGTCTAGTTCGGACCGTGAAATTAGTTACCATCGTTTTGGCTAACGTCCGCGTTTCAAATTGTGTAATTCTGATGTTTGAAAAGAGACTTGAACTTCAACTGTTTAGTCTGAAATTTTTCAAAATTGATCTCACGCGTTTGCGTCACAGATTGAGTACATCCAAAAAGCTTCTGATTTGTGAAACATTTTCGAAACAGCGATTTTTTTTTTGGATTTTCAGTAAAAACTTTCCAAACTTTTTTTTTGAGTCAATGTTGTTTTTGGCTCATTCATTCGGAATATTTGGAATTTCAAGTAATCATTACTTTCAAATCAAATGATGGAATTTTCTAAAAACTTTGAAACTGATTTTTATCTTGTTAGTGTTAGTGAGTCTTACTACTTATGAAATGTCAATGGTTTTCAATAATAATATTTGCATTTTCAAAACATTTCCAAAACAGAAAATCAGCTTTTTACTTTCAGTAATTTTGGATAATAAGATTTAAAAAAGACTTTTTTCCACCAAACTTTTGAATTAATTCGAAATTTTGATGGCGGTTCAGTTTTTATTCAGAGCGTAGATTAGAAACGAAGATACAAACCTACCGGTTTAGAGTTTTTGATAAACACAGCTTGAAACTGTAATAATTCCAGAAAGATTTCCAGAAAAATGGAACTTTTATCAGATTCAGTCAGGCACTTTAGGCTTTTCCTAGGCTAACCTAGGCCGGTTTAGGCCTTCTCATACCAAATCTGATAAAATTTACTTACTGTTTCCAGCGGTTTTAATATCAACTAGTGTGGTCATTTTCTCGATGGAAGAAACTCTTTTACTTTTATAAAATCTCCAAAGTTTTGACTAACAGGTTTCATACTATTTCTCACCGTTTCGAGTATGTAATTTTTGGGAATCCTGTTGAATCACCGATGGTATTTGATCATCAGTTGTTAGTTGGTAAAAGTTATCGAATGAGAAATTTTAAAATTTTTTTTGGCTTCTTACTTTTCAGTTTTCAAAAAAATCTTACCTGTTTTTCTGCAATTTTAAAGGGCGAAATCTCTGGTTTGGTAGATAATTCAGTGGTTTGCCTTTCGAATAATTATTTTCACCGTTTCGACTTTTCGACATATTATTCATTCTTCATGTAAGCGCATTAATATAACTATAGTAATAATTTCCAAATTTAAGATTTCGCACTAGTTCAGTCCTTTCTTTTTCTAGTTCAGTCCTTTCTTTCTTTTTTTTTACTTTCGAATATTCTTGACGATTTGCTAATCCAAGTGCCTTCGTTGTGTCTAAAAACAATTGTCTTTTATTTTTCATATCACCAATGGTATTTAGTTAGGTGCTGGGAAGTTAATAATTCAAACACAGGCTCCTAAGTTTTTCGGTTTTCGAAGTTTTTTTTCGCTGTTTTCGAAGTGGGAACCTTCAATTTGGAAGCTAGTTCAGGCTTTAAGCCATATTACAAAGTTACGACTTTTACTGTTTCCAACTGTTTTTAAACTGATTATCATGGTTATTATGCTGATCCATCGTTGGTTTATTCAAAAATCTTATAACGTAATTTTTTCCCAATTATGAATTTCAGACTAGTTCCCTTGCTTTTTTTTGTCAGTTTTTTATTTACTGTTTCATAAAATTCACTTCTGAAGAATATTGTGGATTTGCTGATCGCGTAATTTCTACTATCTTTAAAAATATTTAGTGATTTTTTTCATAGCTTCCCCCGCCCCCCCCCCCTTCTAATCCTATTTTGTGTATTTTTCAAGTTTTCGAAATCAAAAAATCTCATTGTTTGAAGTTTCCTGGCACTTTCATTTCCCAAATCCCCTATTTTCCTCATTCTTTTTTCCATTTTATTCCAAATTAAACAACGAATTTTTTTTAATTGTGACAATTTTTTCAAGGAATTTCCGTTATTTAGAAAATCTCTGTTTTTCTAGCTTTTTTAATGATTTCAAGCTCTAAATGACTCAATGTTTCCATGGTTTTTTCATATTTTGGGTCGTTGAGTTTGATTTTCTCTATTATTTTCTATTTTCCTAATTTTCCAAATCTAAAAAATCTCCTTTTCGATGTTTTTTTTGCTTTTTTTTGCTTTAAATCCTCAATTTTCCTACTTTCTCCACTCAATTTTTTTTTTCATTATTTTTTTAAACTTCAAATTTTTCAAACTTTCTTCCAACTTCATTTCATTTTTGCGTATTTTGATTTTCTCTACTTTTTCAAAAAACTTTCCAATTTTCAATTTTTCAGGCACTTCCACCTCAAAAAATGCTCATTTTTCACGATTCTCAACTTCTTTTCCTCAGTTTGGAACACCAAAAACTTCAACTTTTTTTCAAATTTCCCTCCAATTTCATTCCATTTTTTTGTTTCTCTGTTCAACTTCATGTTCTTGCGTAAAAGGGGTAATTTAGTATGGATAGACCTCTCAACCTCCCCAAAAAAAGTTTCCCTTTTTCCTTATTTTTTGGCTCATTTTTTTCAAGAAACATATGAAGCTGGGGGCCGTTTTTTTGGCCCCGTCTTCATATTATTCTATGGGAGAATGATGAACATATTTTTTCCCTTTTTTTGTGTTCCTTCCCCATTTTTATGCATTCATTTCTTTTTTTTTCTGTAGTGGAATTGAGGGGATGGAGAGGGTCATACATTTATATTCTAGACGTTTTGTTGGGATTGTTGTTGGTTTTTTTGGGGTTTTTTTTCGGGCGGAAAATGGCTGAAAATAGTTCTAATAAGTATTTAAGCAATATTTTTTGCTGAAAAAAAAATTGAAAATCAGCTTTCAACTGACCCAAAATGGTCCCCTCTCTCTAAAATTCTTGAAATAGGTTCAACACCTTTTGGAAAAACTTAAAATCAGCTTCTAAATGAACCAAAATGAACCATCTCTAAAATTCTTGAAGTTGGTCAAAAACCTTCAAAAAAAAAACTGGAAATTGATCTCAACTTTGACCATAGAGTCTCTTAAGCCTAAACTGGGCCTAGAAAATGGGTGAAGCTCATTTTTCTTGTCGATAATACTTCCCGATTGAAAAAACATACAAAAATTTTCCGTTTCTCGATGTTTTGAAACTGAAATCTAGAAAAATATTTTTTGTTTTGAGCGGAAGTCACGTTCGGGGAAAAAATAGCCTGAAATAGCAAAAGTATTCCGTTTCTCGAAATTTTGAAACTGAAATCTCGCAATTTTTTTTTGTCATTGTAGCCTGTTTCTATTTTGGCTAAAAATAGCTAAAAATATTCAAAATCGCTCTTTTAGGCATGAAAATAGCCTGAAACTGGTCTGAAACTTGAGAAATTCAAGCTGCCCTCGAAGTTGATTCTACTCGAAAGGACAGGGATAAAAGTGGGCGGACTTCCAATCAAAAATCTCTTCAAAAACTCCCTGTTTCCGGAAGTTTTGAAATTGAAAACTCAAAAAATTAACTTGCTTGGTTTCTGGTCGGTTCATCAGTTTTCATGAGCGGAGCTTGAGAAAGAGTAATCTCCTGAAAACGATAATAGTGAAAACACTGGAATTGAAAAGAATATTTTGAAACAGAAATTTTTGTTAAAAAAAATGGAAAAAGAAGCATTTTTTCAAAAAAGGTGGGCGGAATATATTTTGAATTAAAACCTTATTGGAATTAGAAAATGACTTAAAATTTTATGATTCTCAAGACTTTGAAACCGTAAATTCAAAAACTCGTTCTCTGATCAGTAAAAAACATTCGCCCCAACTAGCTATAACTTCAAATGGGCAGATCCTGATGTAAAAGTAGACGGAGCTTAAATATTAAGATGATCGAATAACGAAACATAGAGAACTGTTAGGACTTCATGAGTATGTTTTGAAACAGAAGGTTTCGGCCAAAAGTTTAATGATTTTTGGGATGAAAAACATAAAAGTAAAGATGAAAGTGGGCGGAGCCTAAACCTATTGTTGAATAATTACACAACAATCGAAGACCAATTGCAAAAACTTCGAAATCAAATTTCTTTAAAACAGTAATTTTTGTCAGCTTTCTTCAGTAGAATTTAAGACATTTTGCCGCTCTAGTGCGATCACCAGGCAGGACAAAAAAGTCGGACTTGTGCGATCTGTCTGACTAAACCATGATAGGACCATATGGGGTACCCTCATTACAAAAAACCACTTTTGGTTAGGCTCCGCCCCCTTTTTCCAGAGAAAATTCCAGAAAACGGTATTTTTCTATATTTTTTCCTGTAAGAGATAGAGTCGAAATCTGAACGTACGTCAATAATTGGTACATTTTTGATCATTTTTGACAACTTTAAGAAATTCTGAGCCCACGTCTTCAGGAGGAAAATTTGAAAAAATTCAAAAAATTTTCATTTTTTTGCATAAAAGGGATGTTTACGGAAAATCGACTTTCACTTTCAGGGTATTTGATTTCAGATTATTAATCTACGCAAAATTTGACCCCGGACGCGCATGCCACCGTAAAAATCGTATGGTACCGAAAGACCTTTTTTTGACATCGAATATCGTATACTTTTCTGAGTAAAAAAATTTTTTTTTTCTCAAAACCACTTTTTTCCGTACTTGAATGATATTTATTGCAGTTTTGACCATTCAAAATTGTTTTTACACACATTTATCGTTTTATTTTCAATCTTTGGACGTCTGAAAATCACTTTACAAGAGATGCCATACTTCATAATTGAACTGTGATTGTTTTAACACTGTCTCTCGGTTATTACTCAAAAACAAAATTCACCGGCCCCCAAATGTTTTCTGATTTGGCTAATTTTTGCTGCAGTTTGTTACCCAGGACCCATATAGTCAGAAAACTTTAGTTTTGATATCACTAATGTCTTGCTCCAGGAGCTGGAGCACCAAAAAGAGCCCAAAATAAAAATTGCCCAATCGCTCTGAAAAATGATTTCTACACGTATTTCAGCACGCTGAGCACGAATTTCTTAATAAAAATGCTTGAAATCACTTTTAAAAGGTACCTATAGTGCTAAATTTTCGATTTTTGACAAATTTTGGACGTTTTTTTTTTGTTCCTGAAAAATTTAGTATGAGACGTGCACGAACGGATTTCAGATTCGGATTCAGCACCCAAAAATACGTCGATTTCCTTTTAAAAATCAAAAATCGAAAGGTGGACCTTTTGAGATAAATCCACTTTTATGCATTTTCAGAACCTACCCCCCTCCATGGTGAAAAAAGTCATAGTCTCAGATCCGTACAAAAAATTAGTGGCATGTTCCCCTATCCAAATGTGACTCGGTCACCAATTCTCAGCTTCTGGAAACTCGATTTGTGGGCGTGGCACCACTTCAAAAAATCCATCTCCCGATCCTTCAAAAAATCCACCTCCGGATCAAAAAAATCAAAAATTCTGAAGCTTGATTTTTCGGGTAGAATTTGTTATATTAGTGCTCAGTAAGTCTGAAATAGTTGTTTCAGACAAGAATCTTTTCTGAAACCTGACATTATAGGTAGAAATCATATTCAAAGCACCTTTTTGAAGAAATCTTTGAAACTTTGATGTCAAATTGAGAAAAAAAATGTGTAATGGGCAAGATTCTTGTTTAAAACAAGTATTTAGGAGTGACTGAGCGTTAATCTAACAAATTCTCCGTTCGTGCACGTCCCATACTAAATTTTTCAGGAACAAAAAAAAACGTCCAAAATTTGTCAAAAATCGAAAATTTAGCACTATAGGTACCTTTTAAAAGTGATTTCAAGCATTTTTATTAAGAAATTCGTGCTCAGCGTGCTGAAATACGTGTAGAAATCATTTTTCAGAGCGATTGGGCAATTTTTATTTTGGGCTCTTTTTGGTGCTCCAGCTCCTGGAGCAAGACATTAGTGATATCAAAACTAAAGTTTTCTGACTATATGGGTCCTGGGTAACAAACTGCAGCAAAAATTAGCCAAATCAGAAAACATTTGGGGGCCGGTGAATTTTGTTTTTGAGTAATAACCGAGAGACAGTGTTAAAACAATCACAGTTCAATTATGAAGTATGGCATCTCTTGTAAAGTGATTTTCAGACGTCCAAAGATTGAAAATAAAACGATAAATGTGTGTAAAAACAATTTTGAATGGTCAAAACTGCAATAAATATCATTCAAGTACGGAAAAAAGTGGTTTTGAGAAAAAAAAAATTTTTTTACTCAGAAAAGTATACGATATTCGATGTCAAAAAAAGGTCTTTCGGTACCATACGATTTTTACGGTGGCATGCGTGTCCGGGGTCAAATTTTGCGTAGATTAATAATCTGAAATCAAATACCCTGAAAGTGAAAGTCGATTTTCCGTAAACATCACTTTTATGCAAAAAAATGAAAATTTTTTGAATTTTTTCAAATTTTCCTCCTGAAGACGTGGGCTCAGAATTTCTTAAAGTTGTCAAAAATGATCAAAAATGTACCAATTATTGACGTACGTTCAGATTTCGACTCTATCTCTTACAGGAAAAGATATAGAAAAATACCGTTTTCTGGAATTTTCTCTGGAAAAAGGGGGCGGAGCCTAACCAAAAGTGGTTTTTTGTAATGAGGGTACCCCATATGGTCCTATCATGGTTTAGTCAGACAGATCGCACAAGTCCGACTTTTTTGTCCGGGCTGCTAGTGGGCTATGCTCGTTTTTCTAACGTAAAATGTCTTAAGTTCTCTATGCTTTCAAATAGCTTGAACCGCAAAAGTGGGCGGAGTCTATTTTGTTCCGAACATTTTTTCTAAATCTGTCATTTTTTTCACTGTTCCAATATGAACTGATCCCGAAAAGTTATGGGAGGTAGTTTAACCAACCTTTATTTCGAGTTTCCTATTTCCTGAATTACAAGCCTTAAAAGTCCCACAAAAGTATAATCGCAACTCCAATTATGATACACTGTTTATTATTGATACTAGAGTTGTTAAAAAAGGTTATTTACGGCGACCAAAAACAATTCGAAAATTGGCATTGGTAACTTACGCCACTATTCAAAAAGGTATTGGCGACCAATGCCTTTTTGTAAATTGGTGTTGGTCGCCACTACCAACGTGTAGGTTTGGCAAAACCAATTTATCAGAGGTCAGGTGAGTTGAAAAAATATTTAAAATTAATTTTTCGAAAAATTTGTGATGAAATATTGGCGTCAATTTACCAATTTGAAATTACATTGCCTTTCAAAAACCAATTTCTAAAAATGATTAGTTTGCAAAGCCAATGACGTGAAAAACATTGGTTTTAATAAAAGGTTTTGGCGACCAAAAACAACCCTAATTGATACATCCAGTATTAGTTTTAAACATCCAAAAGTTTCGGTTTCACACTGGAATGAAACAGTGAAAAATTACTTATTCCAGTGATAGCTGAAGTTTCTAACTAAAACTATCCGGGATTATTAAAAAAACAAGTAGATTTTTATGATTTCCTGATTCAATCAGTATGGAACCTCCGAAAACGAAGATCAATTTTCTTTTTTTTTCAAGATGAAATAAACAATACTCGTACCAAAAGTTACAAAAAATATTTTCAGTTTCACTTGTTCCAGAAACAGTCGGCTGGCTCTGATAATCATTCAACAATCTAACAAGTTTTTAAAGTTTTTTAATTCAAGTTTTTAAGTTCAAGTTTTTTTTTAAGTATTTAAAAATACATTTCCAGGCCAAACAAATGTTTTCTTTGAAAAATGGTTAGACCGAATTGAATCAGTAGTGAAGATACAAAAATAATTGTACTGGAAAGAAGTTATTTGAAACAGTTTTTTGTAGAATAATAATATGTTTTCAAAAGAAAATGGAGAAAGCTTTTAAAAAATCTGATCAAAGAATTAGATCTAAATCATACTGTTTCTCAAAGTTTTGATTTGAAATCGAAGTCCTTACAATTCGTTTTTCGTATGTATGCTGCTCCTCGTTTTTGTTTTAAACGGTTATGAGTTTAAGTGGGCGGGGCCTAAACTATCGATATGTTGCTATCACAAATTTAAGTACCGATTCCATTTTTTTTTAATATCTGAAAAATTCCAAAACTTATTTTTTTATCCTCTTACCGAAGCTATATCTTAACAAAGCTATACTAAAGTGAAACATCCAAGAAAATCTGTTTCAAACTAGAACGAAACAGAGAAAAAACCTCCTCATTTCAGTGATGAATCTATCTGGTGTCTTTTCATGAAATTTCATTAAAATCAGCGTAAAACCTTCTGAAAGATCAAGGCAAAAAAAAGTGGGAAGACCGAATTACTGAAGTTTGTAAAAAATATCCAGTTTCATTTATTTCTGAAACGGTAACAATCCCAAAGCGGCGATATTCGTTCGAATAATTCATTTAAATTTTTAAAACAGAGCAGTTTCTAAATTGTCTTCAATTTTCGAAAAAAAAAATTCCAGTCTCACAAAACGCTGAAAACCTGTCAATATGTTGCTACCACTAATTTGTGTATCAATTCCATTTTTTATAACCAAATGTCAATGCTTATACTGAAGTGAAACAACCGAAAATTTTTCTTTCAAAAATCTTTCTGCAACCCAACTAGTGCGTAGTCATTAAATTACAGTAAAATCAACAAAAATCCTTTCGGAAAAGTTTGAAACTGTAATCAGGAAAAGAACTGAATTACTGCAGTTTGTAAAACAATCATGTTTCACTTATTTCTGAAACTGCAGCTATCCAATAGCAGCAATAGATGGATCATTTGATAATTTGGGTTATTGATTGATAGTTTTCAATGGGGAGTTACTGAATTTTTACTGAAAGTGGGAACTTTCAAAAAAAAATAACAATTCCAGTTTTTCCTCTGAAACTCTGGGCTATATCATATTGCACAATTTGTTCTGGAATCCTGGACTTGTAAACCTCTCTATCAGTTAGTAAAACTCAATTATTTCTGGTTTTTCTTGGTAGGTTTTTCTCGAAAATGTTGAATCTAAGCCCAGTGCATTACCATACCAGTTAAGAGCTCAAGTTTCAAAGAATCTTGAAACAGTGACATTTGTTTTTACCAATACCTTCAACTTGTAACATTTTCACGGTTTCACAATACTTTGAATCAAATTTTATTTTATTGTAATTCAATAGGCATGCCGAATTCATTAAGCCTGAAACAATATGAAAACGTTGGCAACTATAATCTATCTATAAATATATCTGATGAGCATCTAAAAATTGGCTCAAAATTATTCTGTTTGTAATTCAAAGCCTGAACTGCCTATTGCTTCTCCTAAAAAATCAACTAGAAATAGCGGAAAAATTCTGTTTCTGTCAAACTTGAAACAAGTCTGCCAAACAGGTTTTTTGTTATGGTTTTGAGAAATTTAAGCAATTTTTCTTTCCCTTAGAAAAAAAATGAAGTGACACTGATTTTAATATTACCTTTTCAATTTCACGTGTTTTTAAAACCGTGTTCAAGAAAATCCAACGGACCGCTTTGGTGAATTTCGAGCATAAAAACTGCTCTTGGTTTTTTTTTTGAAATTTCGAGAGAGAAATTCATGTTTCATAATGTCCAGAAGCAGCTTTTCTAACACTTTTCGCCATCGATCCATAAAGATAAAAGATGGCAAAGTTTTTTGTAGGAAAATACGAGTGACAGGAGCTGAAGTGAGAACCATACAAGGAAATTTTGTTTCAAAATTTTTAGAAACCGTGATATTTTTTACTTTTCCACTAGATCTTCTGCTATCTTTATTAGTTCATTAGGCTTAATTGCGGGTTTGCTCTTTTGAAAAAAATGAAGTTTAACTTTTTTGGCTCTGAAATGTTCCCCAAAATCAGTTTCAAGGAGTTTTCAACTAGAGTACCAGAAATTTCACTTATATAGCCAGTATGATAACTGAATCTCCTCAAGTTTGAAACGTACTGTTTCACATAACTTTGAAACAGGGTTCAATTTTTACTGTTACAATCGGTGAATTGGTCTGGACTCTTCTGAATATAAATCAAAATACTTTTTGCTGAAAAAACACCATAACTCTTCCAACTAAACTTCTGGCAATGCCAAGCTGAAAAAATTATTTTCAGTTCCTCGAAATTTTGGAACAGAACTAGCGTAACGTTGGATTTGTGAATAATAAGTAGTCTAATTCCTGAAACTCCCATAGTTTTGAGATATTTTCAGCGCATTTCCTATACTGTTTTTCGTAGGCCAATTCCATTGCAAAAAAGTGAAGAAAAGTCTGATTCATAGTGTTCAGAAACAATATTTCAATATATTTTCTCCATTAAATATGAAAAATAATCGTGAGTTTTCCATCTGTTTGAACTGTTTTTTGTTCAATTTATTCCCCGTTTTTGAGCATTCTGTATACACGTATACTTATTATAAGAGACTCCAAAAAATTCTGTTTCAAAACATTTTGAAGTAGTACTAAACCTTACCTTTTCACTACGTCTTTTGCTTCATAACGCTTAACTGTGCACTTGCTTTTGGAAATTGTAGATTATCTTTGCTTTGTTCTAAAAGTGAACCTCAAATTAACACCAGGGGTTTGTTTCAGCTTTACCAGATTAGAGTAGCAGAAATTTCAATTAGTGATAGTAACACTAGGGTTGATAATCGGGCGGCCCGGGCTTTTGCGGGACTTCGTTCAGAATTTTCAGTCTTCGTCAATTGATCGCAATCGACGAAAACCGTTAGTTTTGAACGATGTTATGCTCCAGACCGCAAAAACCCGGGCCGCCCGATTCTATTCCCAACAATCTGTGAACCGAATTTCAAGTCTGACATTTACAGTTTCACATTCTTTTGAAACCGTGTTCAAGATATACTTTTATATTTCATTCCATCTATAGATCTCGATGATTTTTTTATCAATCAGAATGCTATTTGCTCATAAAACGCCATGCTTCTACTGAATAGATTTCTAGCGACTTCAATAATTTTTAGCTGAAAAATATTTCCAGTTTCTCAAAGTTTTCAAACAAAAATGCATGCAGAACGGTCGTTCCTTGACTGAATCGCGCTCAATAGTGAATTTTGTCTGTATTGATTTGATACAACGAATATATTGGAGAATCGTGAAGAAACATATGTTTCAGGGGGTCCAGAACAGGTATTTTAATCTATTCTCTCAATGCGAAGCAGCTATGAACTCCTTTAGTTTCTATCTAATTGAAATGATTTTTCCAAAGAAAAATGTGATTCGGGATTTGAAAAATGTGATAATTCGAGATGCCGGAGTTTTCCGTGGAGCCGTACAGATAATATCCATTGATTAAGAATTCGTGTTCCAGGCAGTCTTGAAATGGTGATATTCCTTACTTTTTCCACTAGTTTGGCTGTAGCTACTTCTAATTATCGAAGCATAGCTGTGAGCGTATTTTTCGAAAAGTGTGAATTACCTGGTACTGAACTTGTTTTTTCAAATCAGTTTTATATGAAGAAATCGAATCTTTATCAAAACAGAATTTTCAGTTATCAAGAATATACAGTTTTGTTTGAAACTGAAAATTAATTTCGAAGTTACAGTTTCACATTCTTTTGAGACCGTGCTCAAAGTTTATTGTCATAATCGACAAAGTGTTGACCTCTGAATGCGGTATGATTACCGCAAAACCTGTAATAGAGCGGCCGGCCGCACTATTTTTCACTACCTCTTTAGGGGGGCCGCTCTATCAAAAGGGGCCGTAATATCAGAGGGGGCCGCTCTATATTTCGACACCCGATTTTTATATTAAAGACGGTTTCTTATATTCAAAGTAGTACGATTTTCACGGGAAATTAGCTAAAAATCGATAAATTAAAGACCTTTTTTATCAAAAAATGTGGAATGAGCTAAACGATTTTTGGAAAAACAAAATTTTCATGCTTTTTTTTCACATAAAAACAAGCAATTTTCTGAAATACACTGCCGAAAATGGACCGCTCTATTTGAGGGAGGCCGTTCCAATAAAGGGGGCCGCTCTATTACAGGTTTTACGGTATCCTAGTTGTTTCCATTGCTTGAACAAATATTAGGTTGGCCGGAAAGAAATGCGTGCTGGACTTTTTTTCAAGTCTGTATATCTCGGCTGGAATAAAAGATACAAAAAAGAGGTAAACTGATGAAATGTGCAAAATTTCATGATTAAAATTTTGTTAGTTGGCTACTTTTTGGTATCACTCACCCTAGCTGAGATATGCAAATCCGCGTGAACGTTCAGCACGCATTTCTTTCCGCCCAACCTAGCAATTATTATAGAACATTTTTGTTGTTCTGGCTCAAAATTATTTTCAGTTTTGCAGAATTCTGAAATTGAGAATCAATCATAAAGTTTGTTATGTAATGATTGGGTTTTTTTATAGTCAAGTTTTGAAATCTTCGAGATGTTTTTATTGCTTTTTCTACCAAGATTCTGATAGACCACTTCAATAGAGAATTGCGTCAAATATTTATGTTTCACAGAGTCCAGAAGCAGTATTTTGATAAGTCATGTTAATACATTGACAAAATGTAATCTTCCTGCTAACAGACTTCATACTTCTATTCAAATCAATTGATGACAATATAATGATTCCCAGTTTCACAAAATCGACAAAGAGTGAGCGATCCCAAAAGAAGATATTGGTTGTCGGAACTGTAGTTTTAAAATAGTAGTTCACAAGGTGGGCGGTGCCTTCTGTAAAGCTTCAAACTCAGAATAGTGAATGAAAAGTGTAGTAAAGTAAGTGAGAAAAATGTGATAAAGTTCTGTTTCAAACAATCTTTAAACTTTGATGGTTATTTTATGGGAGTAGCCAGACTAGTATTTCACATATTTCCAAACTGATTTTTGACAATGAGAAAAACATTTCCGGATTCAAAAATTGAATAATAAGTTAACTTTCCCAAATTAAACTAATCATCGGTTAGAATTTATCTATTTAGAACCATTCTTCGAATAAGCGGAGAATTATATTTATTTCTTTTGGTGAACCGGATATTCTTATTCTGGGCGTTAACTTTTTTGATTCTGAAATTGTTTTCAGACTAAGTTTTGAGAAATGCAAGAGGACTCCATCAAACAAAAGTACTAGTTTTCAACCATTCCTGAAACAGTGTCATCCCGCCATTATGTTTCAGTTTTGCACGGGCATCGAATCATTTAGTTTGAAAAAATACTTCTAACTTCACAAAACTTCCAAATTGAGAGCCTATCAGAATATTTCCTTAGTGCTAGATCTAGACGAGATCCATCATTCTCAGTCAGTTTACACCACAGTCCATTTGACAATTTTTTTCCCAGAAATTGAAGATCCTCTACTAGAAACGAAGTAAAATAAATCTGTTTCACATAACCTTGAAGCAGTAATAATTTCCCGTCATTCCACTTCATGAAATCCACGGTATACATATTTTATAATGGGCGAAGTCTATTAGTTCCCAGACGGCAGACAGTTTGTCTGAACGACTAGCTTAAACAAGTCCACACTTCAAGCCTCACTTGTCTAAAATAAGGATCGTCCCCTAGTAAAATCTAAGACTAAACTGTCCTAAAGTAAACCGGACTTGCTCCCAACTAGGAAAAAAGCCCGATTTCAACAGATAAATCAATGTGGTATCAATGCAAAACATCATATTCTTCAATTAATGAAACTAGCTTCAAGAATTTGTTTAGCCAAAATGTGAAACCGTACCTTGCTTTTGTTATTGGTCCGAGAGTTTTACGCAAAATACAAAATAAGTGATTTTTTCATTTCCCAATGGCAAACCAAATCAACTTTTTCTGTTTTACAAAGTTCTGAAACAGAGATTTTTTGATTTGGTCAATCATCAATTATTTTGTAAGGCCGATTACTGTTTCATAAAGATTTGAATTGCTGCAATTTTGAATTCCCAGCCAGTTACTGGAGAATGTTTCTTATGTTTTTTAGTTTGTGTCTAATGGGCTCCAAAATCAAATATAGATTCCATTGATGCGACTTGCGAATATTTCCGTTTACTTGGTTTGGAAAGCAAAATATTTTGTAACTTTCATCGATACCGCTGCAGTTCAAGATGAACGTAACTGATTTTTAATAGGGAAATGGGCGGGGCTTAGTTTTTGAACGATTTCAAACTCGAAGGTAAGAAGAAAATGTCTGTTTCACTAAGTTTGCAAATAGAGAACTTTTGAAGTTGACGCTGGTTTATTTCATTTCAATCAGCGTATTGCGGTTTATTATATTGGGCGGAGCTTGGCCACAAGATTTTTGCGTAGCTTTCAAATAGGTGCAAGTTTGAAGGACGAGCAATTCTGTTTCAAAAACACTGGAAAACTTGTACTCACAATTACTTGTTAGTAATCTGTTTTTTTCGTATGTTCTCAAACCAGAAAATTGCGTCGCCTCCGGCGACTCCATTTACTGTGGGGCCTGGGTTGGTGTATCTCCTTGAATTTTCAATGAACAGCGAACCGGAAGAAAGATCTACTTTTGTGTCATATTTCAAAGAATTTTGTTCGCTTGTTATCACACAACACAGCTGCATTGGTTCAGAGCCTTTCCGCTTCTTGAAACCTTCTAAACAGTACTGCTTTTGATTAGATCTCCCGTTTAGAACATCACTGAATTGCATTATTTTCAACACTTCCCCCGCTACCGCTCAAAAATGTCGAACTCCTAAGAGTTGTGCCCGAGTTATAAAAATTCCGTTGGGAAAAAATTCTTCCCGGAACAGAATTCCCTTTTTGTTAAAACTCGTTCTGTGACTATTAATGACTCCAAAAACTCTATTTCTGTATTAAGCCTTGTAGCACGCAGAGTATGCCCGCCCAAAAAATTCAAAACTGAACCAGATCAAAACTGACTTGTAACCGTACACATAGCTCTACAACAGCTTTCAATAATGAGTTCTACGTATAAAAACTTTTGGATCTGAGATTCCACTCAGCAAATTAGTCAGTCGTTCCTGATTCAAAACTATTAACGAATTCAATCGAAAAGCATCGTTTCAAAAACTTTAGAATCGTCTTTAAACTTCGGTTATTTTCTTGAATTTGAATAAAAAACTCAGTTCATGAATAAGAAGTTTTGAAAAGAATCAGTTTTTAAGAGAAAACATCATTTTATACAGTTTTCGCAACTTATTTTAAAGAAAAGTTTTCAACCCGTCCATTGCATCCAGTTATCTCTCACGTCTTTTCTAAATATTTTGCGCTTAGCAAAACAGCACGAAGAGTGGCGACCTCTCACGACACACATATGTACAAAACATTAATATGGGGTGCCGAATTTTGAAAGAATTGAAAAATCGAGAAAGACGCCAATGTGTCAATTTTTAGGGCTGAAAGAAAAAAGTAAAAAAGGTCTGACACATCTTGGAATTGAACTTTGGCCTTCAATTTACCGGGCAATCGTCTCCGCCACTACACCACGCTGCTTCAATAGTCAAATTTCAGATGAGTTTTTCTGAAAAACTATAAGACCGATTTTTATTCTTAAAAGCTTTTTTGTTTTTCGAGACCGAGACGAACAAAATGAGCTATCAAACAGAAAAATCGGCTGAATCAATCGACCCCCTTACCTCAAAGTGGGGTAATTAAACCGGGCAGCCGGCGCCGCGCAGCAACCTCACTAATGCGCGCAGCCGACACCAATCCAGGCTCGCGATGACCACTATACTTTGCGTGCAGGTGGGCGGGGTTTAGGCTTTGTGCTTAGAGTGCACAGAGCTTCACAGAGCTCCAATCGAAAAACAAAAACGACGGGCATCATCGCGGTCAAATTCTAAATTAACCTGTCTTTATCTCATCAAAATCGGTTCAGTAGGAAGGGCTGGAGGATCCCCGACATACATACAGACACACAGAATTTGGTGATTGTTAACCAGAAAATTGCGTCGCCTCCGGCGACTCCATTTTCTTTGAAGCCTGGGTTGGTGTGTCTCCCTGATTTTTTTGATAAAGTAAACTTTGGAAAATAACTTTATTTTCATGTGTCGGGTTTCACTGAAACGTTTAGTATTGCCCGGTAAGCTAGATTAATAATACTCTGCTTCTGATTCCTACTATCATTTTCGTTTCCCTGTCGCGTATTAGAACACATGAGTTTCAGACTTGTTTTCGAATCTTCTATCTACATTCACTACTACAGCTCAAAACTGCCCTATTGAACACTGGTTTGAGTTATTATATCTTCGTATGAGAACTCTTGGCAAACGTTCTCTTAGTTAAAATCCATTTTCCTCCTAAACTTATCCTGGCTTCAAATTACTTCAGAGCTGCTTCTAAAAACCTTAGCCTGTATACAGACCTTAGGTTCTAAGATAGAATCCAGAAAATAATTTAATTCTTCCCGGTTCAAAACTATTGACGAATTCATTCGAATAACAGTGCCCAAAGTTTCAGAGTAATTCTGGAAAGAAGCAATACTTTCCTACGTTTTCGCAATTGGAAATCATGAATATCATGATTCACAAACAAAGCGAAAAAGCTGAAGTGCAATTTTTTGGGCCGAGGCGGGCCAGAAATTTCTCAGGCCCGATCCGCCCGAATTCAAAAAAAAAAGAAAATTTTGGGTAATTTTTTATACAAAATTGGCTGAAAAAAATTGAAAATGTTATTCAAAAAGAGAGGTTCTCAATTACTGAAAAAAAAGTGGAAACTAATTTTTTCTTCAGGGCCGGCCCGGAGGCGATTCTCAAATCGGCCCGGCCTGACCCATCGAAAGCATGCAAAAAAGGGTTTTTTCATATCCACAAACCAAACCCTGGGCGCTTTTTGCAAAGCCCATACAGTTGTATAACATTCGCGGCCACTCCCAGGTTCCTCCTATGTAACAAATCACATTTCTGTGTTTTGGATCTGCGAGGTCTTCTAAAAACCTATTCTCTGACCCACTAAACAATGTGGGAGCTGAAAAACTCTCAATAAATGCAGTACTTCCAGCAGACTTTCAAAATAGAATTCAAGATGGTGGTCTTGAGAATATCGAAAAATCTACCGCAGACGCCATTTTGTCAAGTGTTTTATGATTCAAAAAAAAAGTAAAAAAGGTCTGCCCTATCATGGAATCGAACCCTGGACGTGTATTTACCGGACAGTTGTGTCCACCACTACACCACGCTGCTTCAATAGTCAAACTTCAAATGAGTTTTTCTCGAAAACTGTAAGACCGATTTTCATTTTGAAAAGCTTTTTTGTTTCTCGAGGTGGAGACGAACAAAATGAGCTATCAAACACAAAAATCGCTTGGGAAAATCGATCCCCTTACCTCAAACTCGGGTAAATGAACCGGGCAGCGGGCGCCGCGCGGCAATCTTTACTATTATTACCACACAAATTCTGTGTGTCTGTTTGTCTGTTTGTCCAGAGCCATATCTAAGCTCCTACTGAACCGATTTTCATAAATTTTTGACTGATAGATAGAGAATGCTGACGTGATGATGCCCGTCTTTTCTGTTTTTTGATAAGATCACTGATAAGCTCTGTGCTATCTATGCACATAATCAAAATCGCGTTCCCCAGCGGAAGCCAGGCGGTTGAGGCGCGAAGCGCCGGAAACCGTCTGGTGTAACCAATGCGCGCAGCCGACACCAATCCAGGCTCGCGATGGCCACTATACTTTGCGTGCAGGTGGGCGGGGCTTAGGCTTTGTGCATAGATAGTACAGAGCTTCATAGAGCTTCAATCGAAACAAAAAGTAGACGGGCATAATCGCGGGGAAATTCTGAATCGTGCTGTCTTTGTCTCATGAAAATCGGTTCAGTAGGAAGGGCTGTAGGATCGGCGAAACACAGACAGACGGACGGAATTTAATGATTGTTAATAGTAAAGATAGTAAAGATAAATGGGCGGAGCTTAAAAGATTTCCAAAATTTCTCGCTTATTTCCATGGAGATATATTAGTGACAATAACTAAAAATCCTCTGTTTCAAAGTTAATTTGAATTAGTAATTTTTTGAATTTCTTGTTGACTCTGATTTAGTTTTTTCTTGCAAAATTCCTGGTTTTTTGGGAAATTGGCAAGGCCTGAATGAAATATGGTTCGATCGCAAAAATGAAACTTCGAGTCATTAGACAAAAATTTTGAAACAGTACGTATGTTTTTCGGATTTGGTGATGTAGAAAGTGGAATTGAGAAAGTTTCCGCCTCACCAATTTCAAAAAATTCACGACTTTAGTCAATCACTGATTGTAGTGTGAAGGTTCATGTATTTTCATTCTGTGAAGTCTTCATAAGACCCAAATAAGTGCGGGCGGAGACTCATAGTCATTCGGGTCAAAAGGCATCTTCAAAGTGGATGCTTAGAATGTGTCTAAAACAGGCCTAGAAGTGCCTAAAATAGGTCTTAAAAGTAGCATAAAACATTCGTTAAAGTTCCAATAACAAGTCTAAAAATTTCTCTAAAAAGACTGAGAGCGTCTAAAGTTGGACTAAAATGGCCTGAAAAAGACCTAAAAGTGCCTAAAACTGGCCTAATTTCTCCAAACCGACCTCAGTTTTGAAGCCTAGTTCATTCCTTCATTATGACAAAGAACAATCAAATAATAAAAACTCTTTTTTTTCAAAAAAAGGATCCTAATGAACTTTTTTTTTCTAATAAATCAAGTTCCTTCCCCCCTCCCACCTAATACTCCCACTCTCCCCTTTTTTTCTCTTTCACTTGTCAACCTCCATTTGAACTTCCGCTTCTTTCTTTTCTTCCATTTCTCAGTGAGTCCATCTCTCTCCTCCTCATCTGCCTTCATTTGTCTTGTGCAAGTGAACCATGCTCTTTCTCTCTATTTTTATTCTCTTTGTTTGCTCATTTTTCGATTGAACTCAAGTGTGGAAAAGTTTGTGAATTAGAGGGTTAGTTTGGGTCATTTCGGGTCTGAAATAGGTCTAAAATTATTTAGCTTAAAAGGTCAAAACAAGGTCCGGACTAACCTAAATAGGCCATGAACAGCCTAAATTTGACTATTATAATATAAGCCTAGATTTAGCGAAAACTAATGTACGAGACTGAACAATTTCCCGATTCAGAAAATATCCGAAACTCGGATTAGACTGCTTTATAGTCAGACCCGGCATTATAGATATTGTCCAACTAATATTATCAAAACCACTGAGTCTGTTCCCAGTTTTTTCTGGTTTATCAAAGTTTTGAAACTGAAAATGCTCTCACAGAATGTTAGTTGCTTTCATATACAACCTAAAGCAAACGTAAATTTGGAAATGAGATCTGGAAAGTCTCACTCTCACAAAATTTCTGAAACTGGAAATTTTTACATGAGACTATTTCGGACTAGGTTACGCTTAGTAACGGTTTTCATGATATTTTCAATTTCAGAAGTTTTCTGAAACTGAAAGTATAATTCTAGAATGTTCTGAGGCGTAGGCAATAACTCTACTCAATACTACTAGATGAACAACGTAGTTAGAAGAGTATACTCATTGCACCAATCGAAAAATTGATCAGAAAGTTTGAAATATGAAAACCTGGGAACAGTAATTTTTTAGGTTTTTTGCAAGTTTAATCAACTTTTTTTTGGTAAAGTTATTAGCAAAAACGTGCAAGAATATATAAGAGAGCACGCACCACCAAGTCCTCCTATTAAAAGTTTTTCCAAAATGTTCAGCTTTAGAAAACTTTTGAAACTGGTAGTTATACATCTGATTTTATCAGCTATTACAATTTCAGCCATGTTAGAAAAATCCTTCGGTCAGTAAACAAAACTAAAAAACGAGAAAAGCTTTTAAGAACATCGAAAAACAGTAATTTTTACCATTATTTATTATTAGAGAACATTTTTTTAACGTATTTCGAGTCTAGATTCTCTTCTCATAGGCTTAAGTTAGAATAGGATTAGTCGTAAAACGATTATTCAGTCAACTGATTATTATTCAAGCTGTTCAGTTCCAAAACAGTAATGAAGCGGGTAATTTATCCCAAGTTATGCTCATTTTGCCCTTCATTTACACAAATCTTGCTGGAAACAATCAAGCCATTGTTTAGGTGAATTTTTTATGAAAAGAGGACTGAAAGACAAGTTAAAAACTCCACATCCAAACGGTTGAGCCCACACATCATCTTCACAATAGTTTCAGTTTCAGAAAGCTTCTGAAACTGGAAGCTCGCTGTACATTAAGTTTCGTCGCTTCTCTTGATTTTTGCAAAAATTCTTGATAAAAAACGTAACAAAACTGAAAACTATTCAAAAATTTTCAGTTATGATTATCTTAAAACTGTAAATTTTGACAATTTTTTTGGTTTGCAGACCATATTTTGAGCTTTTTCTTAGATATAACCTAGTCAAAAGTTGGAAGGGGTGAACAGTAGAACTACTGTGTATTGTTCAAAATTTGCCGTTTCACAACAATTCTGAAACTGAAAATTCAATTCAACTTTTTCTGCATTTTTTATTGTGCCTTCCAAAATGAGGACCAACCGCGCCTCATTGGACTCTTTTTTTGAGGAGCTTCACGGTTTTCGCATCAAAAACAGGTATTTTTTGCGTTTTCGCGGTATTTATAACCGAAAAATGACACAGATATTCCGTACAAACACTGAGATCTTACGGATAAATTTGTGAACGAATTTTTTTGAACCATTTGTTTTACTAGAAAACTGGGCAATAAGTTAAAATTACAAAGATGTGAAAACAGTAGGATTTTTGGGCTAGTTTGAAAAATGTTCATCCTAATAACATCAGGCAATTTCTCCTAAAGATCATAAGAAAGTCAAAAGAATGCTGATGTAAACAAAAATCTATCGAAATTTTCAGTTTCACAAAGAAAGTTTTTTTGAAGCTCGGACTATCTTGTTAATAAATGTCCAGATAACTATCGCATTTTCTATTTGTTAAGCAAATGAAGTGGGAGGAGCCTGAAAAAAGATTGGAGCTTAATTTGGGATGAAATAATTGTCATCTTACCGATAGGTTTGGAAAAAATTTCAACTTCGAGGAATCTAGAAACAGTTGTTTTTTTTTTCGAATTTTTTCGGTGGGGGTTCAAGTAGTTTTAGGCTTTTTTGGCTCAGAAAACGAAATATCATACTCAACGAAATAATTTCTCAAGATCCCGTATTCAGCAAAAATTTCTCAGTTTCAACAATTTTTTGAGGCTTTAATATGTTATTCATCTTGCTTTTGTGATAGTACCGATTTCCATTCAACTACAGCGCAAAAGCAGGGCAAGACTGGGAGTTTTTTTAAACGAGTAGCGTACTTATTGAAAAGTAAATTAGCAAAACCAATTTCTGAAAATACGGAAACAGTAATTTTTCTCCAACATTAGGCCATTTCAATGTTTTTACTTGGCTTTACTGGCATAGATTGAGCTTTTAAATGTACGATTGGCCTAGTTTACTTCTGAAAAACAGAAAACTGAAATGAAAAATTTTCAGTTTCAAGACTAGTTTGAGTAATTTTTCAAACGAAAATAGTCAGTGACTCTTTGTTGTTTGCCATCATTATCTATCAAATGGGACTGAAATGGGTGGAGCTACTGAATATTTTTCAAAATTTACCAGTTTCAGAATACCCATGAAACCTTACTGTTAGATATTTCTCTAATCGGTACTTCCCCCAAGCCGAATCTGCATAGAAGGAATCAAGTAGGCGAGGCCTTAGAGTCTGAAAATGGGCGGAGCTTAAAAAAACTTTGTAACTTGGGGAGTAATAGAATTTTTTTACAAAAAGTTTGAATTCTGAAGGATTTGGAGCAGTATTTTTTCTGGCGTTTTCAGTTAGTTGACCATTGCTTAACCCTATCTGTAGGTCCTGGAAGCCTAAGCCAGGCCTTGATAGCTTTTTTGAAAATTTCAAAACTGGGTCTGACCGTCGAATTAACTGTTACTCAATAAAATGCAAAAACTTCTGCTTAGCCAGAAATCGAAAAAAATATTTTCTATAATTTTTTCAGACAATTTCGATTAGTATAAGCATAACAGAATCCAAACCCATATCAGAGAAATGAAGAAAAAAACTTGAAATTTGTCAAACAAAGGAAAACGCATTAGGTTTCAAATTGAACTTTTTGTTTCGAAACTTACCTGAAATTGTAGTTCTTACGAAATTTTCTATTAAAGGTGGTGGGACATGAAAAAGTTTAAATCGTAGTGATTTCTGTTTCATAAAGAAAGGACCATTGTAAACCCATATTTGAAGTCCTGAACATGAAAAATAGTATAGGAGCAAAATTATCACGCTACCTAGTTTATGGACGCGAGAGGCAGCTTCATAGGAGCCAATTGAGGGCACACGCGTTTTGGCCCCCGTGGCTCAGCCGGTAACGCGGCCGACCACCAATCGGTACGGTAGCTTAGTTCGACCCCTCCGATGGTAATGGTTTTTGCTTTTCTTGAAAATGTTGAAAATTGAAAAATTAGTGTATACACCACATCTTACGACAAAATGCATACTCAGTCCCCACAACTTTCCTGTCCCCCCACCTTTAACTTCGTTGTATTCCTGAGTAAAACGGTTTCAGTTTAGAGTAATAGAGTCTTGGACATTCCATGTTTGTAGACGTAATATTCGAAATTTTTTCCCAGTGAAAATCAGGAGACTTCTTCAAATTTTCAGTTTCAAAATGTTTTCAAATCAACACCCTTTTCAATCGAAAATGCTCAATCATCATCAGAGTGAGAAAAAAAGGAAAAAAGTGTGGATCCTAGGAAGTTGGCGTCATCTATCTTCAGAGAATCACACACAAGACACATAATGCTATATCAAATTTTGATAAAACTTTCCGTTTCAATATAGTTGGAAAATTCGTGATTCATCATTCGTTGCTCAAAGTTCATATTTCAAACTATTCGAACCAAATGAGAATGATAGTGAGTGCGGGTTTTAATATTCATGGATTTACTGATAAAGTTATACGATAGCTTCATGTTTGAAAGATATTGAAACAGTAATTTCGCCTCGTTTAGACTTGCTCAGACTAGCTTTGTGCTGTTCAAGCATTCAAGTTTTCGAAAAATTTTCCGTTTCAAAAAGTTCACGAAACCTTCGATTTTCACTCTCCGATTAATAATATCGGTTTTAAATAGTAGCTTTTGAAAACAAAGTCCTATACGATTACTGATCTCAATGTCCATCCGGATCAACTTTTGAATGATCGGAAACAGTGAATTTCTAACAACTTTTTGGGCTTTTTGGATTGGGTTAGGCCAAAGAAGTGGCACAGGCTTAGTTTTGGCCTCAGCTAGGAGTAGGCGTGGCTCTTTTGTGCCGATCGGAGAACTTGTAGTATCTAGCAGCTAAAAAAATTTGACTTCAGAATAACTTGAAACAGAATAGTTTTTTTCATAATCTTGAGTAGATTTCGGTCATTTTTTTAGGCGAGAAAAGTTCGTTTTTCTTCAATTTTAGACCATAGCAAGATAGCTTCGTAAACCGACCTTTTGAGCTCCAAGGACCTACGAGACTAAAATTGAAATACCAGATGAAACTAAAAATGAAATACCAGATTTTCAATTCTGATGATCTAGGAACAGTAGTTTTTCTATAAATCCAATTTTGGTTTTTAGGCTTGTTCAGGCTCTTGCAGGCCCAGTTAGGGCTGTAGAAACAAGTCGAGATATTCTAGGCTCAGGCTGTTTCCGGGCATTTTTAGGCTCTTTCAGGTCATTTTTTGTCCTATTTTTCTCTCAATTTTTTCCTCTGGTCACATGTCCAATACACACACTCTCTCCTCTCGGATGTATCCGTGTTAATGAGCCGCAATTTATCATTCCCAATGTTCTCTTTAGCTCCCTCTTTTTTTCCTGCTCCTCCTCCTCCTCCTTGGAAGAATTCCTACGTCATCCATGGACCTAGACTACTACTCTGAAAAGAGAGAGAGAGAAAAAAAAAAGAAACTGATTCATTTTTTTTCTCAAAGGGACCTTGTGGTGTTCCAGTCTCTAGTTCTCTTCCAGTAAAACAAATTGACTTGTTTTTCAGTTTTTTTTTTCTTCTGAAAAGAAAAAAAATCTGAAAGAAAAGGATGGGGAGTGTCTTCTGTTTAGAGATCAGTGGGTCTCCTCTTTTTTCTTTTTCCTTCCTGTTTCTTTTTTTTCTTTTTTTCCGTTCTGGTTGACAGAATTAGAAGAAAAAAGAGCTGGAATTCTAGTTTTTTCTGGATTTTTCTATACGTTTTTCGTGTCCGGAACTCTAAAATTTTGTTTGAAAAAACGCTAAAATTTGAGATTTTCATGGTTTTTGAGGGACTCAAGCCAGAGAATTTCCTTGAATTGACCAAAAATTTTGGAATAATTTTCTGTTTCCGAAAATTATGAAAACCCATATGATAACCATCAATTAGTTGGTTGGTCGCTTCGTTCTAGGATTACTGAAGGATTACTGTAGGGTTCAGTCATAATTTTGAAAACATTGACTAAGAACGTGAAACATTGAATCCTAAAAAATCTGAAAAACTCTTCGAAAAGTTTTGAAATTTTGAAGAAAATTTACCGTTTGAGAAAAACCTGAAAAAAACCATTTGGAATTCATCCATTATTGTTTTGGTTAATCTCACTTTAGGATTACTGTAATATTATCGTAGACTTCTTTCTAGATTACCAAGCCTTTTTATTTTCTGAACTGACAAAGTTTGCTCTATTTTACGGTTTTTGAAGTTCTAAAGTCTGAAAACTTCAGCAAAATGCCAAAAAATTTTAAGACTTGACTGTTTCAGAAAACTTTGAAACACCCACCACCTGGAAATTTCCGATTAGTCATTTTTACATGATAACTTTGGAATCTTTACTATTAACAATCATCAAAGGGTGTCTGTTTGTGCGTGTGTATTCAATCCTCCTGCCCTTTCTACTGAACCGATTTTCATGAGACAAAAACAGGTCGATACAGAATTTTTTCGGAATAATGCCCGTCTTTTGAACAAAAATGATGTTTTCTATTAAAAAAATGTTTTCAAAAAATTGTCGATTGTTTGGACTTGTTGACTATCAGGCCTGTGCAAAGACAAAAATTTTTACCGTTTCGGTAAACGGTAAAACCAAGTTACAAAAACTAACCGAAACGGTAAAACGGTAAATCTGTTTTTTCTTAGACCGGTAAAACCGGTAAAATCGGAAAAATCTGAAAATCTTCTGAAATTGAGCTAAGCTGTTGTCGAAAAATGAGAAATATCGTTATTTGGAGTCATAAAAGGTTATTTTTAACTTCATAATATCCAATTATATGAGTTGTAGTTCAAAAAAGTAGTTTTCTTTAAAAATCGTTGTTGAAAATATCACCTGAGCTTCATTTTTAGGACCTTTTGGTTCAAAAAATTTACCGAATTTACCGAAAAATTGAGAAAATTTTTTACCGGTGCACACCGATAAACTTGAAGCAATTTACCGTTTACCGGATCGGTAAAGTTTTACCGAAAAAAGTTCGGTAAATCGGTAAAACCGGTAAAACGGTAAACGGTAATTCCCACCCCTGTTGACTATCCTGGACTTGTAAAAAACTTTTGAACCGAAAATTGTTTTTCAAAAAGAGACTCCAAACTTGCCGGGAGTGTCAAAGGATAATCAAGAAAGTGATTTAACTTTGTTCTTAGATTCTCTGGGTGCATAACAACAAAAAAAATCGGATTTTAAGTCATAGGCAGCTGATAGGTGTCTAGTGAAGTGTGCTTCAAAAAGCCGAACGGACCAAACTGACTTCAGAAATGGATTCAGGAGGGACGATATACCCTACCGACAAAATTGCAGCAGATTCTCAAGGGGTCTCGTCAAACACTTCCCTAGTAAGATTACTGTAAATTTCCAAAAATATTCCGGTTCCAAAACATAAAAATTGCTGAAAGCTCAGATTGACTAGTTGATAGATTAACATCGGATTGAAGTTATCACTAGGAAGTTAGAAAATGTGAGAATACTGTAGAACTTCTGAAAAGTTTCTGTTTCAAAATGCACTTAAAATATTCTGGAAAGTTTCATCAATTGGTTTGCAAACAATTTAAAGGTAGGGGGACATGAAAATTTTTACTAATTATGATTATCCGGACTTCAAAGATGAGTTCAGAATGATCCATTCTTCATGATAGACAAGTAAATACAAATTCAATTTTTTCATGTACCTCCGCCTTTAATGCACACGTTTTTTTTCTAGAAGTATACGGCTTCTGAGGTTACAGTATGAAGGGTTACTGTAATTGTCCTCAACAAAGATTACTGTAGTACCACCAAAAAATTTTCTGTTTTACGTCAGGCATGAAATCATTTTACAATCTTGTGTTTAACTGGGTTCTTCAGTGAATAAATTCTTAACTGGAAGCCAAGGATTACTGTAAAAACTCCAAAAGATTTCATTCTCTCCATTTTTTCACTGTTCCACAGCTTCTATACATGTACAATTTCCAAGGAAGCAACAATCAAAAAAAAAACGCTTCCACCGAAAAAAAAATTGTAATTCGAAACTTTTTTATACGAAAACCAAAAAAAAAAACTTTGTTCTAGAAAAAAAAGGGCTCTAATTTCGTGTATTTTTTGTCTAAATATGTAGTGAAATTGAGACGCTTGCTTGGGATTAAAAGACTATACTTTTTTCCCAAAAAGAGTGACATTGAATCTATGAAAAGGTTCATATACAATTTTATATAAGCTCCCCCCACTTTATTCGCACTTCATGGTTTTTTTCCAGGATTATTGAATTATTCTGAAAACTTCGACCCTCTGATCAGGATTTTTTTTTAAAAACTTTCCTTTTTCAAATAGTTTTGGAATTGTAACTTTTTCTCTAGCATCGTTTGGTCTTTCAAAGACACGATTTTATTCGAGTCCTTCCTACTTTTTTTAAGTCCAGTTTTCAAAATTCCCATTAATTCACTCATAAAAAACCACTTTTCGATCGATTTTGATATTTTTCGAATTCTAAGAGAAGTTGAAGTTCAGTGCTGAGATGACATTGGAAAAGCTGAAGAAAAGCGAGAAAAACAAAAAGTATGCAGATCAGACACTTGAAAAATATTTTCAGTTCCAATCTTATCTGAAATCGTAATTCTTTTTCATTAACCACTAAATTTAATTTAAATAAAGGCAGCCCACTTTCATTTTTACGCACTTTTGACGTCATTTTCATATAGTTTTACACTCGGCAAAGCCTAATTACTTTTCCTGATCACAATATTCAGAATTTTTCTCGGTTTCAAGCTTTTTGGAGATTGTAACTCTTAACTCAGCCTGCATTATAGCGTTTGAAGACATGCACTTTCGTATCATAAAATTAATCGAAAATTCGAAAGCCATATTCAGTTTCAAAATGTTTTTGAAACCGAAAATTTTTTCTTTGCGTGTCTGAGAAAGTTATACAAGCTCCGCTCACTTTTCTCCCGTTGTTATATGGCTTTTCTTTCAAATTTTCAGGTAATTTTTCCACAGTCCTAACTTGTTCAAATGATTTTTTCGAAAGTTTTCCTTTTTCACATAGTTTAGAAATCGTAACTTTTTTTCTCAAGATGGTCTTATTTCAGGAAAGGGAGAATTCATTGAAACCACGCCCACTTTTTCAGGGTATTTTTACCTGATTCACTGACGATTTCTCCTAGAAAATAGCATTTTTGGCCTGGTCTTATCACAAGAATCATAAATTTTCACAGTTTCAAAGGTTTTGGAAATGTTGATTTATCCTTAGTTTTTAATTTATCGCCAACCTTAGTTTTTTGAGTTCCGTCCACTTTTAATGCGCAATTTTGACCAAACCACATCATTCGGAAATCATTTTCAGATGATTTTGTCTTGAATAATGGGCGGACCCTAGTTTCTAACATTCGTTTTTCTTTTGAAAAATTGAAGGAAAAATTTCAGTTTCAAAGATTTTTCAAACGATAGCCTCTATTTGTTCTGCAGTTCCATTAGATGATTTTTTTTCATGCCCTGCCCACTTTTTCATCATGTAGACGTGCACCATTACTCGAAATTTTTATGGTGATTCTTCACTTTTTCAAGCTAGAAAAACTAAATTTTTTGCAAAAAAAATGGACTGCCGTTATTTCCAACGTTAAGGTTTAAAATTAATCACAGTTCCGATGAATTTTGAAATCGTATTATTTTCTTCCATCTCCGCTACTGAAGTTGGATATATAAAGTTACATCCCTCTCTTTCTTTTACCTGATCAATTCATTTTTTTTTTGCAATTTCTGTCAGAAAAACCATTTCTGCTAGTGGATTCTAGAAATAGTGGACGGAGTTTGAAGAAGTTTGAAGAAACTCACCCTATTACATATTTGAAAAACTTTTTCAATTTCAAAGCGTTCTGAAATCGTGAATTTTTTCATGGTTTGCACTCTAATTCCAATTTTCAAGGCTGTTCAAGGCTTTATTCTGGGTTTTCTGGGACTGGTAAAATTTGAAGAAAAGTGGGAAAAGTGAGCGGTATAAAAAGAAGTGTTATCAAAAACTCGAAAATAATTTTCAGTTTCACTTTGTTTTGAAATAGTTTTTTTTATGAGTTCCTCACTAATGAGAGAATGATTTTGATCTTTGCCCAATTTTTTTATTCTACCTTTTTCGATTTTGGGAGTTGGATATTAGAAAAAGTGGGCGGAGTTTGAAGAATGAGCTTGGTCATCACAAATTAGAAATTTTGAAAATTTTTTCAGTTTCAAAACTTTTTGAAATCGTTACTGTTTTTATAGTTTCCACTCCGACTTCTACTAGGGTATTAGTTTTGAGAGACATAAAAATTAGAAACTCAATTTAAAAACCTAATTTTCATTTTCATTTTGTTTTGAAATAGTTTCATTTTTGGACTTCCTCACTAATGTAACTGGAAAAAGATAAGTTTAGCTCCATCCACTTCAACAAAAAATTCTGCTTATTTCGACCGTGCCGCGGGCTTTACGGTCAATTGTCCAATCGCTCAAAATAAATGTGGGCAGATTCTTAGCAAAAATTTCTTGGAATTAAATTTCTTGGAATAACTTCAAAAAGGTTTTCAGTTTCGAAATGTCCTGAAATCGTAAATTTTGTTTTAGAATGAGTTTTTGAATAACCTTGGACTAGATTCAAAAACATTTCCTGTTTCAAATAATTTTGAAACCGATGTTTGTTTCCTCCGTCTCTAATAACTTATTGGATATCGGTTATTTTTATGTACTCCGCCCACTTTCCTTGGGCTTTTTGAGTTATTTTTTTCATTTTTCTGCAGTCAGTTCAGTAGAAGTTGCTCCAGTATTTTTCAATTAGGTATTACAAATTTGAAAAATGTTTTCAATTTCAAAATTTTCTGAAACGGTATTTGTTTTCATGATTCGTACTCAGTTTCTGATCTGAACTATTAGGTTCCGCCCCTTTTATATTGATCTTTTGAGAAGAAATTACAGGTTTATCAAAAAAATGATTTTTTTATCAAAAAAATGATTTTCCGTTTCAAAGTATCCTGAATTCGTAACTGTTTTCATGGTCTGCACTTTACCAGTGAATGACGCTCCGCCCACTTTTCCTGATTTTTTGAAACTAAGGAAAGTAGAAGCTTCAAATTACGAAAAATATTATAAAATTGTAAATAATTTTCAGTTTCACTTTTAGCTGAAGCAGTTTTATTTTCGTATTCCTCACTAATGTTTTAGTTTCCTTCGGAACGCCCCCTTTTTTGCTAGTTCGGCCGTTCCTCTGTTTTTACAAACTTTTGTCAAGTGGCATCGAAAATAAGTGGGCGTCATTAAAAACTTCAGGAAGATTTTCAGTTTCTGAATGTTCTGAAATCGTAACAATTTTCATAAACCATACAGAATCTATATTTTTCAATGCCACCCGATTTTTGCGATGTTTTCTCTGTCCGACTGAAAGTTTATGATCGAACGTTCATCAATAATTTGAAGAAAAATTATTTCAACTTTAAAACTTTCTGATATCTTTGTAATTTTCATTGCGCGTACTAAACTAAGTCAACATACTTAAGCTCCGCCCACTTTTCAAAAAATTTATTCTTTTCCTCATTCCATGAGGAGATGCTGAATTTTGCTGCTCAAAATCTATATTTCACTATTTTCACGAAATTTTCCAAATAACTCCGTAATTTTTGATATCAGACTATTTTGTGCTGAAAACCTTGAATTTCAGCAACTCGTACCGCAAAAACCTCATTTTTTACTCAAAAACCCTGAATTTTTCCAATTTTTTGCTATTTTAAAATTAAATTCATAATTTTCTGTCTCAAAAACCCCCTGTTCTTGCCCATTTTTCATCCATTTCCCCTCTCTCAATTTCCGTTTCAAAACTTCCTGAAATTGTAGCAAGTTTCATAGTTTGTACAGACGTTTTTCTTTTTTTTTAAACTTTGCAAGCTCCGCCCACTTTTTTCCACTACCGTCTGTGCCACAACATTAAAGCCTCATCTTTGGTCAATTTCTATCAATTTTCATCATTTTTTTTTCCATTTTCTTTTTCAATTTTTCCATCTAAGAACCATAGGGAAGCCCAATTATTTAGCTGGACAACCAACTTTCTGGAGTTTTTTTGAAACAAAAATCATATTTTTTCAGCTTTCAACGAATGATTTCGATGAATTATAGTGTGACTTTCCAACTCAAAAATCTCATTTTTACTGGATTTTTTGCCATTTTCCCTCTTTTTTTCCCCACTTTTCTCATTTCTCCGCCTCCCCCAACTTCCGTTCCACATTCCAAAAAATAACTAATCTCTTTTTGTTCCACATTTACTACACAACTACTACATAAATCCCATCAATCTCCTCTCTTTCCTTCGAGACTCCCCCTCTCGAAAAAAAAAACCAAAAAACGATCCAATCAAAAGTTATGTGATTCTCCTTTTCTCTGCCGTCTCTCATTTTCCAGTACTGTTTTTTCTTTTTGTGTTGCTATTCTTGGTTCCCTTTCCATCTCTAAAATCTAGAGTCTAGATTACAGCTGATTTTCAAGCTGGTCTTCCCTTTTTTTTTTCTTCCGAGAGAGAGTTGAGACACATTTAATGTTTTATGGGAGTGGGTTCTGGAATGGGGCATTCTGTTCCGAATCATTTTTTCAACGCGGGTTTTTAAAAGGGGTTTTGGAGCTCAAAATAACAAGGTTTTTGAGAGTTCTTTGGGCTCAAAAATGATTTTCTCGGCTTGAAAACCAGATTTCCTGAAAAGCGATATTTTTAAAGTTTTCAGCTCAAACATTTTGGTTTTCGAGCTTTTTTGGTTCAGGAACCTCTTTTTTTGGCTTAAAATGGATTTTCAAAACAATTCTTGAAACAAAGTTGATCCTCGAAAAAAAGGGGAATAGCTTGTCACTGTTATTACTGTTACAATTTTGAAAACCCTATTCTAAAACTTGAGAAACTGGTTTTCATTTGAAGTTTTTTGGTCGAAAAAAAAAGTTTTTTTTTTTTATTAGTTCTAGAAAATATTGCTATGTCTCAACAACTGATGATTCCTAAAACCTTGTTTAAAAAACTTCAAAAACCGGAATTTATTTTGCAAAATTCCAAATTTTTTACTGTTTCTTCAAAAAAACTTTTTACCCTGAAAACAATGGAAAATTGGTGATTGAAGTTCTGTCCGCATGTTATTTTTAGAGCTTTTTGGCTGAGAAACACAAATAATAAATTATTGACGTTTCTTATATATCCTCGAAACATCCAATCATCACTGAAAGTTGATTTTCGGAACTTGGGAAACGAAAATATTATCGGATTAAATTTAGATTTTCAAAATGATTTTAAAACCAAAAATACATCATGTTCAACTTTTTTCATCGTATTGTTGTGGGATTTTCAGAGAAAAATCAAGAAACTTAATCAAGTTCAGGCTCAAGTGGACAATTATCTAAAACTTGAGAAACCGAATTTTATTCTGAAAATTTTAGGATTTTTAGACTGGAAAATGACAGATTTTTGAAACATTTTGACACAAAAAAAGACGATTTACTTATCCGATGAATCCAATGATTTAGTGAATTTGGAAAACCTGGTTATAAAACGTCAAAAACCGAAATTGTTTTTTGCCGAATTCCAACTTTTTTGTGCGGTTTCTATCAATGTTAGCAATACCCGATAGATCCTAATAATTCTTGAAAAGCAGATGAGAAAGTTTTTGGAAAATTGTTCAGGTATTTTCGATATTTTCAGGATAAAACTTGAACATTTTGAGGCTTCTGATGTTATTTTATTCTACTTCTAGCAATTTTTATTCCAGAAAATTTGAAATTCAGTTAAAATTTAGTAGCAGTTTAAATCTTCTCAGAACTATCTAATTGATTCCGAGAGGCGACTTTTGAAACTTGGGAAACGGAAATAATTTTTTTAAAAGATGCTCATTATTTTGGCTTTAAACTCAGGCCAGGAATCATATGATTTTTGGAAAGTTCAGTCATTTTTCGCTCTTTCGGTATCAAATTTTTCATGATAGCTCTTCCTCAAAAACTTCACGAATCTTCTAAGATCCTATGGTTTTCTTTATTAAAATGTTCAGAAACAGAAAATCTTGTAAAAATTTTCGGTTTCAGAATTATTTAAAAAATAGTACATTCGGAAAATTTCTACTACAATCTTGTATTACTCAAATATGTGTGATCTTATAGTGATTGACTATTTCCAATCGTTGTTTATTGATATTTAGACCCTTCAATGTTGAAATCTTTGATAAAATTCCGACATTTTCAGCCAACTTTCCATCCAAAAAGACATTAGTATTTCGATTGTAACCAACGATCTCATCAACCTCAAACCGCTGTGAACTTCTCTATGAAACTATTTGGAAACTGAAAAAAATTCAGCAAAATCTTGAACTTTTATTCGGCTTTTCAATAGTTGGCGTTTTGTAGTTTATGTAGTCTTTAAAGTAGGCTGGCCAAAAAGGCATTTCACGGCGACCATTACCATTTTCATTTCTGGTAATGGTTACCATCGCCATTTTAAAAATGGTTTTAGCGACCATTCACCATTTTTTTAATGGTTTTCCTTCGCCAGTTTTCATTTTTTGAACGTGAATATTTGGAAATTAGACTGGTTTCGGAAACCATTTTCTGCGAAAAACTGGCGACAGAAACCATTTTTTCAAATACTGGTTGACCGGACCATTTTACGTGAAAAACAATGGTACCAGTTTATGAAAATGGTTACCATTAACAACCCTACTTTAAAGTCTCCACCGATATCTTAGGCTACAGGAATTATCGATTTTTGGAGAAATGTTCCAGATTTTTTTATTGAGTTTTAGAACTATTTGGAAAATAATTTAATCTGGGACTCAACGATTCTGGACATTATTCAATTATTTATGTAAACTTTCAGGAACTGGGAAATTTTTGAAAAATTTCAAGTTTTTTTAATAAAAACTTTCCAGTTTTTCGTAGTTTTTGTATTGTTTGTAGTCTCCTTAACGTGCTAAACTACATCATTTTTAACGGATTTCAAAAAATTAATTCGGTTTCTGATTCTTTTTGAAACGAAATGAAAATGAATTGAACAATGCACTCTCTTCCATTCTTTCTAAACAAATTTCCTTTCCTTTTTTTTCTTCTTCTTCTAAAATTTCTGATTATCTCGAACTAATTTCCGTCTGTTTTGAACCTAATCTTCCGTCAATTTATCTCTTCTTTCTCTTGCGATTGGTCCTTCAAACAGCATATAATTTTCAGAATTCCGACTGGAAACGACTGTAAATTTCATTGAATTCAAACTTTTCCTGGTTTTTCCTGCATTTTTCATTTTGTTTTTTTTTTCGTAATGAGTCAATCAACTACTGAAGATAATTTCCAACTAACTTTCTTTACGAAACTGCGCGTTTTTCCATAAGAAAAAGTTTTGAAAGTTCTCGATTTTGAAATAATCGTAATTGACATTTTATTGCACAATTCGTCAAATGTGATACATTTGAAACTGTAATTTCAGGTAGAGTTTCTAGAGATTCAGCCGCCTTTTTTGAATGAGAAAAAAAATGGCTGAAATAACTAGAGTTTGCAAAAATTCACCGTCTCGGAAGATTTTAAAAATTTATCAGATTTCTGTGAATGATAATAGGCTTCCATCAGTCACTTGACTATTTCGACCGAAATTTTGCCATCATGACGTTCTGAAGTTGCTATTTTTCCTATACTCTTTTTTTTCGTCCTGTTTTGCATTGCGATCAATTAAACGGTTTTTAAAAGCCAACTATAGAGATTCTGAAACTGTATTTTTAGCTCGAAAAAACTTGAAATTATGAGAATTTTGAAATATTTTCGTTTTCGAAACATTTCGAAAATAGAAAATTGTTATGAATTTTCAATAAAAATCACGCACTTTGCAGAATTTCCCACTCATGGCTATTTTGGCATCAAAACCGGAGAAGTAAAATTCTTGAAAAAGTTCACTGTCTTTTAGAACTTCAGCTTTTGGAGATGTTGGTAGATAGTAGTTTTTTTTGAAATTCCAACCGAAACTCATTAGGCAAAATTTCAAATCTAGAAGATTTTTTTAATTTGCCGCGGATCAATTTTGGAGAACTTGAGGAGATCTATAAAGATTTGGAAACTGTATTTTTAGTTAGAAAAAGGGGCTATGATAAGAATTTTGAAAGTTTTTCTGGTTTCTTAAATTTTTGAATAGAAAAGTTAGTGTTATTTTACTGTAATTAGTGTGTACAGAAAAATCAAATACAAAAAACCATATAGTTCCGAAAAAATTCACTGTCTCAGAATTTTCTCAAAATTATTGGAGTTTCCGCAAATAGTAATCGACAAGCTTTCATCATTCGCAGTTAAATTCACTCATTCGTTATTTATTTTTTTTTGACTGGGAACTATACAAAATGGCCTGATGGGTTCGAGGTTTCTATTTCTCCTTTTTTTAAATATTAACTCTCCAGTATCACCTAATCAAATTAGAATCAATTTTCAGTATATTCATATAGGGATTCTGAAACTGTAATTTCCCATTAAAAAAAACTACAAAAATAGCCAATTTTCAAATCTTTTCGGTTTCGGAATTTTGAGAAAAAAAAATATATTGTGTGACTTACCAATTTTTCCGGTTAATCTTGATGAAATATTTTCAATTTATGGCTATTTTGGCTAAAAAAAACCAGAAAATATAATGCTGAAGTCACTGTAGTTTTGAAAAATTTCACTGTTTCAAAACATTCAAAAAACATTTTTAAGCCTTTGCAGATGATGCTGGATGAAATCGAAGGTCTTATACGCCATTCTTGTGATTCCAAGCGATTTTGATCAGGTTTTTTGATAGTTTTGACCAGAACTGTTTAGGGTAAATTGAAAGTCAGATTTTTTTTTTGGTATAGCCAATTGGAACTTATTATATTCCGAAAATTGGAAAGATATCTAGAGGGTTTCTAAAACTGTAATGTTAGTTTGAAAGGAATTATGTTGAGAATTTTTAACTTTTCCTGTTTAAAACCCCAAGTTGATGAAAAACTTAAACCAGAAAAATAAAATGCTTTTACTAAGACAACTATAATTCTGAAAACGTTCATTGTTTCAAATCTTTCACAAAATTCCTGTAAGTTTCTTCTGCTTACTTTCAAGTTCGATCGTTTTCATTTTTTTTTTGAACAAAAATTCCAATTCTAGAAGATTTTCACGGATTTTTTACGCATGAACCCATGTCCGATCAACTTCGGAAGAAGAAAAACAAGCTATAAGGATTATGAAACTTTTGTTTGAAAAACTTGGTCAATTTTCAAATCTTTTCGGTTTCGGAACTTTTTAAAAAATGAAAACATTTCCTCCATTCTCATTCTCAATGTCAAAAAACTTTCAACTCATGGCGAATTTTTCTCAAAAACCGGAAAAATAGTTTTAAAAGGTTACGAAAAACTTCACTGTTTCAGAACTTTCAGAAAATTTCTTGACCTTCGAGATTGGTTGCTAAACCGGTGTGGCCTTTTGTCCTGTAATTTTCAGTCATATTCAAAACATTTTCAAATAATTTAGACCAAAATCCAATGAGGAGAATTCCAAATTTACAAATGTCTACATTTTCACTTTTTTTTTAAAGAAAATAACAGTCTGATCAATTTTGCGAAATTTAATAGTAAAACATAAGGATTTTGAAACCGTCATTTTCTATTTGAAAAAGTTCAAAATTGGGCGATAAAAATTTTTTTTTGGTTTCTGAATTTGGTGGGAAAAGATGATATTTTTTGATTTTCCAATATCGCTCCTACGTTAGTTTTGAAAAACTTCACAAGTTCAGAACTTTCCGAAGACCTTAAAAACTCTGTAAATATTTATGGTCCAAAACCATAGCTACTTTTTTTTTGTGATTTTCAGTGATATTCATAAGATTTTTCGATAATTAAGATTGAACTCTATTGAGGACTGTTTTTCTTAGAAGATTTTGAGCAAAGAGGAGATGCCTGTATATTATCATTTTCCAAGGAACAAGAAGTGAGTTTAAGCGATTGTGAAACTGCAAGTGCCTTTTTTCAAATATTATCGGTTTTTAAAGTTTTTGGAAAAGATGGTATTATCTGATTTTCCAATAATGCTCGACATTTATGAAAAATTTTCAACCAATGGCTATTTGGCTCACAATCAAGAAAATAAACATCCTAAGAGCATTTTAGTTTGAAAAAATTTGACTGTTTCTGAACATTTAGAAAATTTCTAAAGCTTCTGCAGATATTGATAGTATATAATTTTGACAAGAATCCATTGAGAAAATTTCGAAATCTAAAAGACTTTCAACATTTTTCGTCGGCAAAAGAAGCACTAGCTTGGAAAACTGGAAAATGAACTATAGGGTTTTTGAAACCGTAAATTATGTTTAAAAAAGTACGAAAATGACATTTCAAGTAAAAAATCAAATCTTTCCGGCTTCTGAATGTTTCGAAAAACATGGCCTTTGTGTCAATTTTCAATATAACTTGCTTTGATGACGCATATGAATACGGACTAATTTTTTCAGCTGGCTATTTTGGCTTAAAAACGGGAAAAATGAAGTGCTTGAAAAAGTTCTTTTAGGACTTTCAGTTTTTGGAGATATTGGTAGATGGCAGTTTTTTTTTTGAAATTACCACCGAAATCCATTAGGGAAAATTTCAAATCTAGAAGACTTTCTAAATTTGTTACGGGTGTCCGTTCCGCATCTATTTTGGAGAACTCAAGTAGATCTATAAGAGTTAGTGGTGGATGGTATCTTTCTTGCAATTTCAAATGATTTTCATCACAGTTTTCGCCAATTTCGTCCGAAATCCATTAGGAATAATTCCGAATCTAGAAGACTTTCAACAATTTTTCTTTGGTGATAGAAGCATTAAACTCATTAACTTGGAGAACAGAAAAGTTAACTATAGCGTTTCTGAATCCGTAAACTTTATTTACAAAAAGTTCAAAAATGGCAATATTCGGTAAAACAATCAAATCTTTTCGGTTTCTAAATGCTGTGAAAAATATGCCATTGTGTCAAATTTCAATACTTTTTCCCGTGACGAACTTTTTTTGAGAACCACTTAGATTCAATTGAACTTTAGGCTGAAACGTGTCTTAAATGAGACATTTGAAACTGTAATTCTCACATTTATTCTAGAAAATCGAGATAATTTTCTTTTTTTTTTCCACGGTCGTTTTCAACTCATGATATATCATCCGACAGATCGACAAAAGTTTACCAATTCGTTGGCTTTTCAGATTCGAACAATGATCAATTTTCAGAAGGTTGAAACTGTAAATTCTAGAAAAGTTCGATGAATCAGACTAAATTTTTCCCCCGTTTCAGTAACTTTTTGAAAATGGAAAAACTGTGTGGATTTTCAATTGGACTCTTTTTGGGATGTTTGAAACTGGTTTGTACATGAAAAACAAGGTTCATTGAACTTTTTGGCTGAAACATATCCCAATACAGGCATCTGAAACTGCGAATTTCGCATTAATTCCGAAAAATCGAGCGAGTGGATTTACTGAAATTGGTTTAAACACGGAAGGCTAGACCGAATCTGATTGAATTTTCTGACTGAAGCTTGTTTGAATACAAACATTTGAAACTGTAATTTTCGCATAAATTTCAGAAACTCAGGCGAATTTCCAACTTTTTTGCCGGTTTCAAAAACTCATTAAAAAAGAAAGTGTTCTCTGATTTTTCAATTGGGAAGCAAGAATTATTTTACTCGTACCAGACATGAGCGGAAGAGAAATTTCTGAATCCGGAAGACGGAAGACGGAAGTCGGAAGAAATTTGAAATTCCCGGAAGACGGAAGGAAGGGAACGGAAGGGACATAAAGTGCTCAAGACTGCTCCAACTAGATAAAAATTAGGTTTTGTGGCATGAAATTGAAATTTTCCGAACAAAAAATTGGTTATACTATTAACTAGGTATTCTGAAAAAGACTAATACCGAGTTGGAAAGTTGAAAATTTTGGAAATTTTTCCTCGAGTTTCCGTTTTCTCAAAGCTCCTCACCGTTCGGAAACACGGAAGACGGGAGGTGGAAGACGGAATTCCGCTCATGTCTGACTCGTACTAGCTTCAACGGGATTGCCCTAGGTTTCCATGAATATTTTTATGAAAGTTTCCAGAAACTGAAAAAATATTTTAAAATCATTCAAACTTTTCCAAGGTTTTTGTAGTCTTTGTATTCTGTGTAGTCTATGTAGCCTTCATCCTATGTTCACTGGAACTTCTAACGAGGTTCCAATTTTTTTCGGTTTCTAAAATTTGTGAAGAAATTTGAATTGGAAACTTTCAATACTTTCACTGTTGCTATACCATTTTTATCGGATTTTTGTAGTCTATGTAGTCTTTGTAGTCTTTGAAGTGTCCGTAGCCTCCATCATTACTGTAAACTACAGGACTAACTGATTTCTGAGCAACTTTTCCTTGAATAATTTTTTTCGGTTTCTAGAATTTTTGAAAAAGTTTGTCTAAAATTTCAAGACATTTCTTATTGCGAATGTGTTTCCAATTGCAGCTCATAGAGGTTTTAAAATAGCAGAACTACAAAAGTCACTGCATTTTTCGGCTGAAATTTACCTCAATGCAAGCATTCAAAACTGTAATTTTTTGATGAATTACAGTGATTTTCAGTCTATTCTTTTCGAATTTTAGAGAGTTTCTTCTAAAGATTAGAGTAGTGATCGGCTATAACTTCATTAAGTTCCTTTCTGAATTTTCAGAAACAGGGAAGTTTTTGAGATATTCGAAGCTTTTTTTGAAATATTTGTAGTCTATGTAGTTTGTCTAGTGTTTGTAGTTTTTGTAGTCTTTGTAGCCTATATAGTCTCTATCAACACACCCAGACTACAGAAAAATCACTTTTAAATGTAGTTTTAAAAAATTTCGGTTTCTAAAAATTTTGAAAAATAATCTATGTATATTTTTTCAATGGGTGTCCTCATTGATGGCTTTCAGCCAAAAACTTATATTTTTTCAGCCTTTTTCGAAAATAGAGTCTCATTTTCTGCAAAATAAAAACTTTTTTTTTCGGTTTCAGAATTTTTTGACAAAATATCATTAGTTAAATTTTCAATTATCGCAGCTAATTCCTAACCATTCTAGCCCATTTTGAACTATTTTCAGCCTTGTATTTTTCATTTTTTCTAGTTTGTTTCCCCAAGATTCCAGTCTGAATTTCTGCAAAAAAAAAAGATTCAATTTCTTGTTTTTTCCTCCCCTTCTTCTCTTCTTCCTGTTGTTCCATTTCTAACAAAGTTTCACTTTTTTTCTCCAAAATTTTTTTTGGAGAAGAAAAAAGGGGAAATTTGTGTGGAGGGGGAAATTCGGAAACGGACACCCCTACCCCTGGTAGTGGAGGGCACAACTGACCACACTGACACTAATGCATAAACAATCTAGGCTTTTTTAGGGAGGAGAGACAAAGTTTTCGCAAGAAAAAAGTGTAGTTTTTGTAGTTATTGTAGTCTCTATAGTCATTGTAGTCTTTGTAGTCTATCCTTATTGTCTCCTTATTCTGGACTAAGACTACAAAGAAAATTTCGGTTTCGAAAAGCAACCAAAGGAAGAAGTTTTATATGAGAACTATTGAATTGTCGATTTAAAAAAGTCGAAAAGCAATTTGTAATTTTTGAATTGTTCTATTTTTTTTAAAGTTCCTTTAATCAACCTCAAACTATCGAACCCTTTTCTGAAATATAATTGCTATAAAACGGTTTCGAAATAAAGGCAAAATAAACAATTTTATTCGGAAATTAATAATTGCGTTCCTAAGTTAAGAGTCAAAGTATACTTGTCATCTTGAAAATTCCAAAACAGTTGCAGTTTTACGATTTTCCTCCACTTTCTTCTCTAAATAAGCAATATCTGGATTATTCTGTTCCCAATTTCTAGTCTTTGTAGTAGTTGTAGTCTTTGTAGTTTTTGTAGTCTACTAAATCTCATGACAACCTTAACCTGCTACTATTTATCTTTAACCTGGTTATCAGGAAAAAAAGTTTCGGTTTCAAAATGAAAATAAGGTGAAAATTTTTGTTGAAGAAACTGATCGATTTTGTGCTGAAGTGTTAAAGTTCCCGCCAAGTTTTTTTCAGCTCGAATAATTTTGAAAATTTTCAATATTTCCGATTTTTAGCCACTTTCTCTCTCTTTCTCTAAGTTCGCAATATTTGAAACATTCTAGTTCCAATTTGTATCATTCGTAGTAATTTTAGTCTTTGTAGTCCCTTGGCTAGCTCTACCTACGCTGGCCAAAAATTTCCACTTTGTGCGAAAATAAAATTCAAAAGTTTCTAGTTCCATTCTTTCTAGTTCCACTTTTTTCACCATTCGTAGTTTTTGTAGTCTTTGTAGTCTCTTGTCTATCTCAATCTAGTACGGCAGAATTCTTGGTTATGATTACCACAAAAAATTTCCGATTTGAAAATGTTCACATCCCTTTTTTTGTACTTCAAAAAAATTAGTAAGTCATTTACGAAAAAGTTTTGAAAAAATTATTTTTCTAGTTTTTTTTACACATGTACTTTTTTTCTAAAAATGCATTCAAAATAGTTGAAGGGGTGGGACACCTTTGAGTCAATTGTGTGCGAATTATGTAGTCTTAATACTCTGCCAAAAGTACCAAAATGCTGAAAAAAATTCAATTTTCTAAAAAAAAAATTACAATCAAAAACTTTTAAATTTCCTGTTTCACCGCCGAATTTTCTTCTTATCAGAAGTATTTGAACCAATATGGTTTTTGATAATCTGTGTAGTTATTGTAGCTTCCGTAGTTTTTTTAGTCTTTATTCTCTCAAAATCATAGTCCAAAGTTCACTATAATATATTTTTAGAGCACCTCTTTTTTTTGGTCATCTTCTCTTCTTTTTTTAGGCCCGTGACACGTTTCCTTAATTAGATCTTATTTATTTTTATCCCTTCTTTTCTTTATTTTTATTCACTAGAAGTGAAAAAAAGTGAGAAAAAGGGCGAAACTAAGCTTGTTTCGGAGCCCCAAGCTCAAGAAAAAATGATGAAAAAAAGTTTTCAGCATGCCATTATCACTGATATATTGGTCTAAAAGCTTCATAATTTTAATTTTCCGTAACAGTTTTTTTTTCTGAGAAAATTCTTGTTTTTATATTCGGATTTCTAAACAAAAACATGTTTTGAAATTGCTGAATTTTAGTCCATTTCTGTTGATGGTGCTTTTATAATAGAGGGTTTGAAAGATTTATCACGACCGAATCATATTCCAAAAATTGGTTAGTTCTACAACATCCAATTGGAACTGAAAACTAGTTTATTTCTGTTTCGAAAATTCTAGATTTCAAAATTTTTTCAGTTTTGTATGATTCCTTTTGTGGGTTCCAGTGTTTCCTAGCTATTGGTAGTTGGTTATAGTCATGCTTTTCTATTAGAGGCGACCTTATATTAAGAAAAGAGTCTTAAGTTCATTAAGCAAAACGTGAAAACCTGAAGAAGATGAAACATCTTTATGAAACTGCAATTTATTTCCCGTTTCAATAAGCTTCTGTTATTTTTGTGATTTCGAAATTTTGGTTTTTTCCAATTTTCGCATTCTTACTCATCATTATTTCCTAAGTTTTCCTTAACTATTGATAGTTTTTCGATCATTTTCTACCTCAAAAATTACCACAAACATGCGGAAATTTTAGTTAATTTCAGTGCATTTTAAAATAGACAGATTGTGCACATGAGAAGTACGCTAAACGAATGTCATTCCAAAAATTAGTCAATCCTAAAACATCCAAATGAAACTGAAAGTATGTTTTTTTCTGTTTCAAAAATTTTAGCTTTTTGTATCCTGAATATCGTTTTGTTCTAGTTTCTTTGTTACTTGATTTTGTTGATCTAGGCCTTTTCCTAGCTATCGATATTCGGTTATAGTCACAATTTTCTATCAGAAATGCATCTATAATAGAGGATGTAGATAGCAACTAGCAAGAAGCAAAACGTTAAAAGCTGAGAAAGATAAAACAATTTTATGGAACTGAAATTTATTTTCCGTTTCAATAAGCTTATGTGATTTATGTGATTTCGAACTTTTGGTTATTTCCAATTGTCCCGTGGTTACCTTTATCATCTGGGTTTTCCTTAAATATTGATAGTTTTTCAGTCATTTTCTACTTCAAAAATTATTCACAAACTTGCTGGAATTTTTGTAAATTTCAGTGAGTAGTGCCTTTATAATAAAGGGTTTGTAGACCGCTCAATTTCGCTTAGTAACCATATTTCAAAAATTGGTCAGTGCTTCAACATCCCAATGAAACTGAGAACAGATTTTTTCTCTGTTTCGAAAATTCTAGTTTTATGTATTTTGAATATCGTTTTGTTCGAGTTCCCTTTTTACTTCTCTATGTTGATTCATAAATTTCCTAGCTTTCGATAGTTGGTTATAGCCGTGCATTTCTATTAGAGGTGCCTTTATAATAGAATGTTTGTGGTAAGTATTAAGTTCAAAAAGCAAAACTTGAATACCTGAGAAAGATAAAATGTCCTTATGAAACAGAAATTATTTTTCCGTTTCAATAACCTTATGTTATTTTTAAGACTTTGAACTTTTTGTTGCTTTCTTTCACATAAGCTTTTTTCACGCTAAACGAATGTTTATTAGTCGATCCTAAAACATCCAAATGAAACTGAAAATGTGTTTTTTTTTGTTTCGAAAATTCTAGTTTTATGTATTTCGAATATCGTTTTGGTTCAGTGTCTTTTTCACTCTATTGTTGATTCAGGAGTTTTTTAGCTATTGATAGTTGGGTTATATTAGAAGTGCAATTATAATAGAGGGTTTGTAGACGAGCGGCTTGAAGTGCAAAAAACAGAACGTGATAACTCGAGAAAGATAAAATATTTTTATGAAACAGAAGTTTTTTTCCTGTTTCAAAAAGCATTTTTTTTTGATTTTTAACTTTTTGTTACTTCCACTTTTCCCGTGTTTACCTACCATTATTATCAAGGCTTTCCTTAACTATTGATCGTTTTCCAGTCATTTTTTACTTCAAAAATTTTCACGAACATGCTGAAATTTTTATGAATTTCAGTGAGTAGTGTCTTTATAATAGACAGATTGTGAGTGTGAAAAGATGCTAAAAATGAAATTATAAAAACGAGTCAATCCTAAAAAATCCAATATAAACTGGAAAATATTCATTCTGTTTCAAAAATTCTATTTTTTTTTGTACTTTGGATATCGTTTTGTTTGAGTTCATTTTTCTTATTTGTCCCAAACTTATCAAGGCGTTCAATAACTATTTTGAATTGTTTTAGCCATTTTCACGTTTCAAAATATTTTAAGAAAACTATAAAACAATATGAATTGAATCAAAATAGTAAAAAGATATATTGAAACCGCTGAATTTTATCTTTTCCTTTTCTTTGAATTTTTTTTTAAAGAGGAATATAAGAAGTAACACAGACTTGATATAGCAAAACATAAGTGAATCTGAAAAAGCTAAAATATCCACATAAAACTGAAATTTTTTCTGTTCTAACTATTTTATTTTTTCACTTTTTAATTTCATGTCTTATTAGTAGAGCAAAAACTACCGTTTCCTTTACCTTATTCTGAAAGTTCGACTATTATTTTACGCTGGTACCTCGAGTCCCGTATTACTGTAATTCTTCTACCCTAGCATTGTGATCTACACAAAACAGTATTTTAAAAGAATTTGTTGCCCTTTTCAGTCCAAAAACAGTATTTCATTCGATCACGTTATTCGAATCTAGACAGTTTAGATATTCTTCATGAAACTGAAACTTTTTCAGATTCATTGACTCCAGTTTCTGATGCTTCTGTCATTTTTTTTGCATTGGCCCATTGCTTGTTTTCTCCAGATTTTTTACTTTTTCAAGATTTACATTTCTGTATTTTCTCATCCTAACCCTTATTGTGATTTCGGACTCTGTTCCTGTGATTCTCATTTTAACGGTCAAGGAAAGTGCTGAAAACTGGATCAGCTACTATTTAAAAAATTTTCTTTCAAAATTGACTTCATAGTAAAATAATATACTTATTGCAATCAACAGAAGTTGGAATCTTTAAAAAAAAAAGAAACCATCGTGAAACTGAAACTTTTTAAAATCCTTTTCAACTATTTCATTTTATCACTTTTCGATTTAACGTTCCATTTCGAGACTACAATTTTCATCGTTGACCAATTTATCATAAAACTATACGCTCTCCTATCACCTTCGTTGTTCTTCTGCCCAGTCTATTACTGTAGTTGAAACAGTATTCTAGAATAATTTTTAGCCATTTTCAGCTGTAAAATTGATATTTCTCTCTAAGTACTTCTTTCCAAGGTGTCGAGATCATATTTGAATGAAATTTGAATCTAGAGAATTCAAAAATCTTCATGAAACTGAAACTTTTTTTCTGCTCCAATAACCGCCGTTTCTAAAGCTTTCGTCTGTTTGTTCGATTTTCTCTAAAATTTTTCTGTTTCAATATTATCATTAGTATAGTTTTCTCATTCCAGCTGTTATTAACATAAATATGATCCTTATTTCTGAATTTTCATCAAAGGTGCCTTTACAATAGAGAACTTGTAGACATTTTCACTCATTGAACTCATAAACGATCTTTTTTTGAAAATCTATCAATTATAAACGTTTCTAATGAAACTGAATTTTTTTTTCCTGTTTCGGGATTTTTATAGATTTACTTTTAACAAGATGAAATATGATAATCGTACGAGCTTAATATATGTCTCTTTCATTAAAATTCAAAACTCAGAAAACTCAAAGAATATATTATGAAGCTGAGAACTTTTCCTCTGGATTCATACTTCCTATTCAGACTTAAAAGCTTTTCTTCCCTTCCACAATTTCAGTCAATGTTTTCTACAATTTTTTTTCTGTTTCAAAGTTTTGAATATTTCCCATTTTCTACTTTTGACACTGACATGTTCGAGGTTTAGGTTTCACGAACTAATTTATCAATAAGTATTTCTTATTCGCTGAACCTTTTTCATGGATGTTTTTCTTTGAGTTTGAAGAACGCATCATATTCTGAAAATCGAGAAATTGGAAATATTGTTTATGAAACTGCAGCTTTTTACTGCTCCAATAACCCCGAAGTTGCCGAAAACTTCATCTTAATTTCCAGTTTTCTTTATTTTTTTACTGCTTCATTCTTATGATTTGTCCAATTTTCTCAGCTCATCCTTGCTAGGACTCGTACCTGATCTATGCTTTCGTTTTCTTCCAGCTCTTTCTTCATGTGTTTCTCATTCTGAAAGTCGTTTCAGGGGTCGATCAATATCAACGATCAACGATCAATATCTGTTCCAAAAACTTAGTTTACCTTCTTTTCTGATTCTAGGCTTCAGTTCATGGACAAAAACAACTGTTTTATTCTAACATGAGACTAAAATTTTCCAGCAGTCTCATACTTTTTTCTGGAAATACTGCATTCAACGTTTAGATTTGCATAGTTTCCTTAACTAAGAATTGCTACGAGGCTCTTTTTTTGAGGATTTATTGCACCCATGAAAGTGTCATCATATTTCAGAAATACATCAATTCCACAAATTCTTTCTGAAACTGAAACATTTTTTTCTGTTTCCGGAATTCTGATAAATTAATTTCTAAATGAGGGGAAAACTGATGGTGACGGCGTTAGATCCATATATTTTCTGTTACAAAGTATTCGTACTTCAATGCCTCTTCATTATCAGAAATGCCCTTATAATGAAGGGTTTTGGGACACTGTTTCTATTATCGAGAGAAATAAATATGGTTTCTCGGTTTTCAACTATTCTGGAGTATTTTTTATTGTCTAAACCCTTTTTAAATGAGTATCATTTCTCAAATTTTTCCTGGACTTCCAGTATGCATCATATCCTGAAGACCAAGAAAATCTAATAAATGTTCATAAAACTGAAATTTTTTTGTGCTCCAATGACCCTATGAATCTGATTTTTTTTTTCATTTTTTGATTTATTCTGAATTTTTCTGTTTCAATATTATCATTTTTATTGTTTTCTCATTCCTGCCATTACTAGGACGTTCGCTTCCAACAAAATCCAGCTCTTTTCTCAAATTATTTCTTATACTGATATTTGATTTACGGTTCAATCGTAATTACATGGGAAACTTCGCCTTTCGGTATTATTCTATTAATGGTGCCCTTATAATAGAGATTTTTCTAAACTTCATCGATTTTTAATCATCAGTAACTTTTAAGAACAGCCATTAATAAAATGTGGAAATCTCAATGCCTGAAATGTCAATTATGAAACTGAATTTTTTTTCTGTTCCTAGGCTTCTGTTCATGACGACTAAAAACTGTTTCTTCTGAATATATAACTAGATTTTCCGTATAGACTCGAGTCCATTTTTTGCTGAAAATTTTGCTGTTTCAACATTGTTATTTTCGAAATTTTCTCAGTTAACAATTGCTAATCCGCTCCGTAACTTTTTATAATTCTGTTAGCCAATTTTCTTTCAGTAATTTCCTATTAGAGGTGCCATTGTAATAGAGGAATTTTAGCGTATGCGGGAATGTCATCATATTCCAGAAACATATCAATTGGAAAAATACCTTCTGAAACTGAAGAATTTTTTTCTCCATTCATAGCTCCATTCATTTCGTATTAGAGCATATTTGGAAAAAATCGATTATACCAACTAATTATTAAGTCTCAAAATCTTTAAAAATTGGCTATGAAACTGAAACTTTTTTTCTGTTCCGAGAACCTAATTAATCTGATTTTCTGATTTTAGGCTCCAATCGAAAGTTGATTGACGTACGGAACTATCCTACCTGAAAATGAGTTCCAAAGATTATTTTTTTTCTGTAATTTCAGACAAATTTTATAAAAGTTTTTACTGTTTCAACTTCGAGGTTAATGTCCATATTTGAGCCGTGACTTTGATATAAACGATTTCAGTCATTTTTAGCTATTTTTAGTCGTAAAAAACTGTTTCAAGTTGGCTAGATGTTCTCCTAATTTTTTAATTAGTAGTCTTGATAGGATTTCCATTTACCCAGTTTAGTCTTAATTTTTCCTTAGATTTCGATGATTATTTTTCAAGCCATTTCCAGCCTTTTTGCAATTATTTCCATATCTAAAACCTCTTTTTTGGACGATTTCATCCTCAATTTCCATAATTTTTTACAGATTCAACCCCTGTATTTCTACATTTCTAAAATTCCTCTACTCGTTTATCTCTTGATATTCGTTTGACCAGCTGTTTACCAATTATTTTCAGCCTCAAAAATCTTTGAAATTCATTTTTCGAAATAATTTTTTATGTTTCAAGTTCCCCTAATCTAGCTATTCTTTTCCATCAAACTCGATATTCGTCTTGCAATGTGTTTCCATTTTTAGTATTTTTCCCTTTTCCCCAACCATTTCCAGCACCAATTTTTCAACTTTTTAGTCGTAAAAAACTATTTTAAATCGGCTAGATTTTCTAATAATTTTGTTTTTTTTTCCATTGGTGATCGAGATCAGTTCCATTCCCTAGTTTATTTAAAATTTTTCCTTGGACTTTGGCTGGTTTTCAAGCCATTTCCATCTTTTTTTTTTTGACAATTTCATTCTCGACTACCAGAGTTTTTTTCTACTGCTTCAAGTCCTATTCTTGTGTTACTTTCAAAGTCCATCTATTCGTTACCTTTCTGTTCTGCGTTTCATTTTCCAGCTTTATTTTCAGTCATTTTCAGTCCCAAAAAACTTCATTTTTGGAAAAATGTTTTGTGTTTTAACTTCCTCTAATCTAGCTATCATTTTTCAGCAAACTCAATGCTTCTCCTCCATTCCTCAACCATTTTCAGCCTCAAAAACTGAAAAAAAAAAACTGAAAAAAAAAATTTATTTCAGAAAAAGTTTCTGCTCCAAGTTCCCCTAATCTAGCTATCATTTTTCCATCAAACTCAGTAATTTTCTTGGATTGTCCCCCATTTTTATTGTTTTTTTTTTCATCTTTTCCAACCATTTTCAGCCCCAAAAAAAACCCCTTTAATTGACTGAAATTATATCTTCCACTCTTTCACATATCCTTGTCACAGAGCCCATAGGAAATTGAAGGCATTTAGAAAGAGCCCCGTGGACGATTTTTTTTAGTTCCTGACAGGAGAAAAATTATTTCCATTTCCTTCTTATTTTTCTTCTTAAAATGAATCTTATGACTAGTCTTGGGACAAGTATTTTTAGGCGTTTTTGAGGGAGAAAATAGAGATCAGAAGATCAAATCAGAGTCGGTTCAGGCGTTTTAGGCCTTGTCTAGGCTAGAATCAGGCCTGTTTCTGGTCTTTTCAAGAATTTTAGGCCTCTGTCTGACTATGAAATCTATATTTTTCCTGGTTTTCCGAGGATCTCATACTTGTTTTTGCAAGCCTGAGGCCTGATTTTCAGGCCTGAAAAGCCTAAATCCTTATTTTCCAGTTCGAAAACTATTACTGTTCCAAACAGTTTTTGGATAATTCATCAAGTTTATTCTTACAATATGTGACCGAATTCTTTTAATAAGTGCCTCATTACCAAATAAACATTTATTTTACACCGGAAGCGGAATTCCGTCTTCTGGACTTAAAATTTTCTCTTCCGCTCATGTCTGTTTCACACAGTTTTTAAGGTTGCGCTAGGCTTTTTAGGTCATTTTCTTATTAGTTTGACCTTGATTATGCTATTTGTTCTATCTTGTTCCAGCCCTTTCCGAGATGGTGTCATATCTATTTTTAGTAGCCAAGGGCATGCTTTCAAGCCTGAAAAGCCTAAATTTTATTTTTTTGGTTCAAAATTTTATTACTGTTCCAAATCGTTTTTGTATAATTCATTGAGTTTATTCTTACAATGAGTGACCGATTTCTTTCCATAAGTCTCATAACCAAATATACATTTATTTCACACCAGACATGAGCGGAATTCCGTCTTCCGTCTTCCGCCCTTAAAATTTTCTTTTTCGCTCATTTCTGTTTCACATAGTTTTTAAGGTTGTGCTAGGCTTTACAGGCCATTTTCCTATTAGTTTGACCTTGATTATGCTATTCGACCTATTTTGTTCCAGCCCTTCCCAGATGGTGTCATACCTATTTTTAGTAGCCTAGTGCCTGATTTCAGGCCTAAAAACCTGAATTCGTATTCTCTAGTTCAAAGAACTTTTACCGTTCCAAACCGTCTTTGTATAGTCTGATGGTTCTTTTTCTGCAATGAGCGATTCAATGAGCGAGTTTATTTACCACAGTTTTTAGGCTTATCTAGGTTTATTTCAGGTACTTTGAAACACCTAAACTTCAATTTTTAGAGCAACTTGCAAGCTTTTCTGAAAAAAAAATTTTGAAAATTACACTGTTTCAGCACTTGGTTGTAGGTGTGACGGACTGTTTTCTCTTGTTTATCTGGTTATTCGTTTTTTTTTGCGCACTTTCTCACAACCCGGATCTACAAAAAACTAGAAAACAGTTTCTAAGGGGTCTTAGACATTTTAGACCGGGTAGAGTCTTAAGACCAGTCTTGGGACGACTATTTTGAGAATTTTATACCGAAAAAATGTCATCAAATGATCAAAACTAAGTTTCAGGCTTTTCAGGATCTTTTCCAATTATGTAGTTTGAACTTGATCATGCTATCTCTTCCAGCCTTTTCCATGCAGTCTCACCCCTATTTTTAGTAGCCTAGGGTCTCATTTCAGTCATAAAAAAGCCCTTCCTTCTTATTCACTAATTCAAAGTCTGTTACTGTTCCAAATAGTTTTTGTATAGTTTGATGGTTCTTCTCTTGCAATGATCGGCTTTTTATCGCTTTTTTTTGTGTTTATTACACAGTTTTTAGGCTTATCTAGTTTTTTTAGGTGTTTCGAAACCCTAAACCTTGATTTATTAGTACCAGTTGATAGCTTTTCTGAAAAAAAAGTTTTGAAACATTCACTGTTTCAGCACTTGGTTCAACGTGTGGCGGACTGTTTTTTCTCAATTTTGTTGGTTTCCTCAAAGTTTAAAAAATGCTTTCAGAACAATTTTGTACCTTACATTCCAAAATTGAACCACTTTCAGGTATGATTCCAGGCATTTGAAGCCCTTTTCAGATTCCTGTTTTATGTCTTTTGTGAGAAAAATAATTATTGTTCCAGAATTTTCATAAGGACCTGACAGAATTTTTTGACTCGTTTTTTTTTGTTCATGGAGGGGTAAAGTTAATTAAAAGTTTTTTGTACTGTTCTAAACCAATTGAGGACTTTTCATGTAAGGTTTTTCAAACCTAAACAAAAACTGTTCCAGATTTCATGAAAAATCTGGCAGAAGTTTTTGACTTGATTCTTCAATTAGTAAAATTTCTAAAAACTAATCCAGTCTGCTTTTTCTGATTTTTTCTCAATCTCAATTTTCTATCCTTTTCCATTTTTCTAGGTTTTTTCGGCCGATTTTCAACATACTTTTTTAAATTTTTTTTCGGGCTTTTTTTCATACCTCCTGGGCATAGGCTTAGGCTTTTTAGGTCTTTTTCAGAATTTTTTTGAAATCTTGTTTCAAGCCTTTTGTATCCAAAATAGTTACTGTTCGAAGTTCTTCATAAGAGTCTGACAGAATTTTATTGGCTTGTTGCATCCATGGGTCAAAATTCTAGTAACTTCTTCAGTTTGTTTCAGACTTTTAAGGCATTTTCAGCCTGTTTCAAGTCCGAAGAAGCAGACTCTTTTTACTTTTCTGATCCTTTTTGGGCCTTTTCATAATTTTTCAGGCTTATAAGGTTTATCAAAGCTTTCTGGGCGTTTTCAGGTTTTTTTCAAATGTTCCAGCAATCTTTTGGGCTTCTAAGGTTCTCCCAAGGTCCTAGGGCTTTTTAGGCTTTTTAGGCCGTTTCTAGGCTTTTCTATGTCTTTCCAGACCATTCTAGACCTTTCCGAACCTCCATTCCTATCTTTTTTCTTTATTTTCTCATGCCATAAAACTATATTCATATACACATTTTTCATATGACTCATACCCTCCTTTACCCCTCTTCCCCCCTCCTTACTTCTCTCATAACTGAGAGACCATCGGAGGAGCAAACAGTTTTTTTGTTTCCTCATTTTCTCTGCACCCTCTTCATAACGCATATTATTTCTCTAATTTTTCTCTGCGTCTCTTGTTCTCTGGGCCCCTTCGCCCCTCTCTCTCTCTCTATGTATAATAGTTTTGTCACATTTCGATAGTTTATGTTTTCCAAATTTTTCGCCGAGGAGAAGAAAGCGTTTTGTTTTTTTCGGGGGTTTTTTTTGGGTAGAAACTTGGGGTTAAAGCTGAAATTTTTGGCTGAAAATAGGGGTTTTCATAGGAAGAAATTACGGTTTCAAAATTTTTGTTTGTTTTGAAATGAATATAACTTTTCCGTTCTTGTCCCTAAAATGGAACCGAATCGAAAAAAATCCCGAAAAAATGTTTTTCTGAAGTTTTTTTTCTGTTTCATAACTTTTAAAACTATTTTTCGGGATTGCGGTCTTTTAGTATCTTTTATTTCGTTTTTTTTTGCCGAGAAAAAGAAAGCTTCTTGTTTTTTGAGGTTTTTGGGTAGAAAATTAGGGGTAAAGCTGAACTTTTTTTGGCTGGAAATAGGGAATTCCAGAAAAAAAATGTACGGTTTCAAAACTTTTGTATATTTTAATAAAAAAATCGGCTTTCCAATCGGTCTGCGGGTTTGTATTGAAGCCGAATCGAAAAAAATTACAAAAAAACTTTTTTTTCAGTTTCAGAATTTCTAGAATTATTTTTCGAAATCATAGGTTTATTGGTTTCGTTTAGTTTTCTTTACTAATATGATTTCAAAAACATTCCAGAAGAATTTTCAGTTTCAACTTTCCAAGAAGTTTTGTTTTTGAGTTTCAAGCCGATTTCAGAGAAAAAGATGTTTAAAAAAAAAAGAGATGTATTGAATAAAATGATTACGAATTCAGTTTTCTATGAAATTTTTGAAAAACTTTGAATATTGATTTCTTTGGCTTATTCAGTTCAATTTTCATCCAATTTTCAAGCTTGTAGCTTTGCTCCAAAATTGTTCCAAAATTGAAACAAAAAGTTTCAGTTTCACAATTTCCAGAATTTTAATTTGGCTGAAAATAAGGAATTCAAGAGGAAAAAATTGCGGTTTCAACTTTTTTCTATGATTTGAAATCAATTTGGCTTTCCAGTTGGTATTTGAAGGCAAATAGAAAAATTTCTGAAAAAATATTTCTCGAATTATTTTTCAGTTTCAGAATTTCTTGAACTATTTTTCGAAAAAGCAAGAAAAAATCGGAAAATTTCTGAAAAAAAAATTTCGGCTTCAAGTTTTCTAGAACTTTTATGGATACCCTTCTTTTTTGATTCATCTTAGCAACACGCAAATAATCCAAAATATTTTAGCCAATTCCGAAAATTCGATTTTCAATCAATTTTCAAGCTCTTATCTGGTAGCTTCCGAAAAAAGTAAACTCGGTTTCAAAATTTTTGTATATTTTTTTAATTTCTAACTTTTTTGATTTTTGATTTCTTTGAACGGAATTAAAGACAAATTGAAAAACATCAGAAATATCTTTCTGAAGTTTTTTTTTCTGTTCTAGAATTTCCAAGTACTTTCTGTTAAATTTCAGTTTTCATTCAAAATTACGTGCTCCGCAACTATTACTTCATTAATTTAGAAATCTTTTTTCTTTCAAAAAGCAAACATTTTCATCTTCAACTTTTCTAGAATTCTCTGAGAATTGTTCACAAGTTCTGATGAGCATTAACAATAACTGATTCCAAAAAAAAAAGAAAAATTTTTTGAGAAAAAAAATTTCAGCTTCAATTTTTCTGTAACTTTTCTGAAAACCTTTCTGTTTTGTTTGGTCCACACAACATCAAAGCAATCTGAATCATTCGAGCCGATTCCAAAAAAAAATTGGAAAATTTATGAAAAAAAATATTTCAGCTTCAATTATTCTAGAAGTTTTCTGGAAAGTTTTAGATTTTCAGTTGTTCTTTGAAATTCAATTTTCGAGTTCTTAGTTCAAAATTATGAAAAAAGTCATTTACCGTTTCAAAACTTAGAACTCATTTTTCAGAAAAAATTTTCAGTTCCAAAAATTCCGAAAGTTTTCTCAAATTGTGTGCTTTTTCCGATGTTTCCGTAGAATTCATGCCTTTTCATCATTTGATTTGAGCTAACTCTGAAAGTTTTCACAAGTTTTTTTCTGAGAAATTTTCAGTTTCAAGTTTTTCATTTTTTGAGAATTCCAGCCAATAGTACCAATGAATCTTAGAGTATCTGTAATTGTTTCATTTTTAAACCATTTCAGCCAAACTTTCAAAAAAATTCCTATATTTTTATCACTGATTCACTCAATTCAAAAACATTAAGCCTATTTCTAGGCTTATTCGTCCAGCGGGATTTCTAATTGACTTTCCTTCCCAGTTTCAGTCAATTCTCAGTAAATTTCAACACGATTTGAACTTTTGAACAGAACATAATGAATCCACTTTTTTCTCACATTTTGCTGAAACATAATTGAAAATTTTTTATAACCCTTTTTTTTTGCAAAGTTCCCAAAAAAGAACTAGAAGAAAGTGCGAATTGTCTCCCCTTCTTCAATGTAGGTCGTGCCCCCTTATAAAACAAAAAGGGGAAATAGTATAGAAAACGATGAGACGCAGACACAAAGCGAGGTGTTTTTCTTTCGGCGCCCTTCAAAGAGGGGGGTCAGTTTCAATGTCTTGTGTTTTGTTATACATGTTATTGAAGAAGCCATTAGCCATTATGAAAATGGAAATGGAAATTGAATAGGAGAGAGGGAGAGAGAGTATAGGGGAGGTGAGAGACGCAGAGAAAAATGAATCTAATGGGGGTGAAAAATAGCCTGAAAATGGGTCTGAAAATGGCTTGGGAAAGCCTATAATTTTTGTCGGAAAATTCCTGGAGAAATCCCTGAGAAAAAACCTGAAAATAAGTCTAAACAGGCTTAGAAATGGCTCTGGCCTAAAAATTTTCCTAAAAAGGCCTAGAAAAGGCCTTGAACCACTTAATCAAAAAAAAAAACTGCCAAATAGTCTAGGTTCACCCAGACTAGCCTGAAATTAGCCTGAAGAGGACCTAAATCGGGCCTCAACTTGGCTAGATAGAACCTGAAAAGTCTTATTGGGGTCTGGAAGTACCTGAAAAACTCTGGGAGAAGCCTAGAAGCCTGAAAGGCCAAAAAGCCTGAATGAAGCCTAGAATGAGCCTGAACTGCCTTACTGTGATTAGACCTAAAAGTGCCCCGTCAAACCTGAATCAGCCTAATAAAGGACTAAATTGGGCCTAAAAGCATACCTAGGCTAGGACAGAGCTAGCTGAAAAACCTTACCATGCCTTACTAATAAAGGGCTCAATCAAATTCTCCGATGGTCTAGAAAAAGGGCCTTGACCAGCCTAAAAAAGACCCTAAAAAGGCCTAAATTACCATAAACCCACTCATCAAATCTTCACACCTTTCTCGCTCTTCTCTACTATTAATCCGAACCCCCCCCCCCCTCCCTTTTCTCTCATTCATTCAACTATTCATTTGTCCTTTCCTCCCTCCCATCACTGCTTCTTTTTTTGTCCATTCATATCTTTTTCCATCTGCGTCTCTCTCATATTTCAATCTCTCTTTCATTCTCTTTTTTGTCTCGACTTTTCGACACGGACAGACCCAGATGACTGTACTTTCTAGTTGGTAGTAGCACAGCCCCAGGCTGCTACTATTACTATAGGAGGACAATGTGTGTGTGGTCAAACTTGATTTTTGAACTGGTTTTTGGACCTTTTTTTGGACACTTTTGCGTCTAAATAAGGCCTTTTTAGGTCTATTTTAGGCTATTTTAGGCGTAATTTTGAACTAGTTTGAGCATATTTTTAATATATTTTAGGGCTATTTTTGGTTTTTTTAGGCCTATGTTTAGAATTTTTTAGGCCTATTTTTGGGCTATTTTTGGCCTATTTTTTTCGCAGTATTTAGCTTTTTTTAGGGATATTTTCGATCTGTTTCAGAGCTATTTCAGGCCTATTTCGGGCTTTTTTTAAACCTACTCCAGGCAATTTTAGGCCTATTTTCGGGCTATTTCAGGCCTAGATTAGGCTATTTCGGTGGTATATTACGGCTTATTATCATTATGTTTTGAGGCTATTTTCAGCTCAAAATTGAGACATTTGTAAGGTTATTCAGGAATTAATAGGCCTTCTCCAATACTCTTTCTTTTTCAGTCTGGAATACTGGTTGTTACTAATCTGACTCGATCTGTTCGTTTTTATGTTTAATTTGAAACCGAAAATGTGATTTTTTGAATTTGTTCTGGAATTGATACTAGGCCAAAAATGGACCTTTTTCGACAGGTTTAGGCTTTATTTTCCAGATTTTTCCAATTCTACACCTACTTTTGGCCTGAAAATTCAAATTTTGTGCTGATTTTCAGACAATTTCGAGGACAAAATTATCACTTTTTTTACGATTTTCTGCTTGTTTCTCGGTTGTTAATTTAGGCCTGTCCAAATAACATTTCGTTCGAGTGAGCAGTCGATTTCAAAAACGTTTTTTTTCAAATTTTCTTTAAGCTTTCTGAAAACTATTTTTGAGCTGAAGAAATCAGGCTTTTTGAGGTCGAACTCACTAAAATTTCCAAAAAAAAATTCAGTTTCATAATGTTTCCAACAATATTGCAAACTGTAAGGACCGTTAATTCCTTTATTGATCTGGAAAAATTATGGGAAAACAAAACCAAAAAATTCATCATTTTTCCAAAAACCACATGCTTTAAAAAATAGAATCCCGCTTCGCCCTCCCCGGAAATCACAGAAAAAAAAACGGAAATTTGATGATAAATGATAGTACTCTAGGGAGTGTAGAGACCTAGAGAGATAAAGGATTGACATACTTTTTGTGTCCGTTTTTCTCATTTCTCATGGCCTTCTTCCCGTTTTTTTTCGGTCTCCTCTCTTATTTTTTGGGAGGGAGAGAGGAGGAGGTGATCAATTAGGCGGAAGTTCAACATATGGGAAAATAAGGCGTTTGTCTGGGTGTTTTTAGGCCATTTTAGGCTTATTTTTGGCTTGTTTAAGGCTTGAAAGGTAAATTTAGGCCTGTCCAACTTGATTTAGGCCGGTTAGAGCCTGTTTTTGACTATTTTTCCGATAGTTTTGGGCTATTTTTCGAATAAGATTTTGCTGTTTCAAACCCTTTGTAAGGGTTTCTTGATTTCATTTCAAGATGATTAGACGACTGTTCAAACATAGAAAAAATTCTCAAAATCCTTTTTTTTCAGTTTTACGCCTGATTTGAACTGAATTTATGATAATTAGTGAAAAAAATTCTACTGTTTCTGAGTTTTCCTAAAAGTTTTATATTTTTCATTTTATTCGTTAACTCCAGTGCTTAACAATTTCTATATTATAAAATTTGAGCATTTTTCCAGCTCTTTTTGAACTAAAAAAGCTGTTTGCAATGAGTTTTTAGCCACTCGGGTACATAGAAAAAATTACTGTTTCTCAATTTTTTCAAAGTGTTTCATTTTTTTACTCCCATAATTAAGCAATTGATTGGAATGAAAAGTATTTCGGAATACTCAAGAATTTTTTTCACAATTTTAAGCTTTTTTGGTAGTTTTAGGTTTGTGGGTTTTGGTTTATTCAAGTTCCAACCCTGTTAATTTTTTTTTTCTGGAAAAATTTCCTGTTTCTAAGCTTTTCTAAGCGTTTTCAAATCACAACTTCCATCGTTTGATCAATTTCTGGATAAATTTTTTTAATTCAAAAAAAGGTGTTGAATTCTTTGTTTTCCTCGATTTAGGACTAGTTTAGGCTCAATTCATGCCATTTTTACGCTGTATGATGGAAAAACATCACGGTTTCAGAATTTCGAAAAAAATATTAAATTATATAATCTTAATGATAGTTTTCTCGATAGAAGCCAGTGTTTTCCATAAAATTTAGTGATCTTTTTTTTGATATTCTCTTCGATTCATTTCCGGCTCGAAACGCATTTTTTAAAATCTATTTTGTGTATTATGTAAGAAACTTTGCTGTTTCCGATTTTGAACAGAAAAAAGTCATATATGATTTTTCTAATCATCATGACCATCACTTCATCAAACTATTTGTGATTTTGAGCTTTTTTTCAGTTTTTCCGAGTTTAGGACTCTTTTTTTAGTTTTTTATTACTGTCAGGTTCATGTTACTCCTTAGGAAAAAATTACTGTTTCTCAGATTTCTCGAGTGATTACTACATTATAGCTTCTATGATTAGTTTTTGTTGACTTGGGTAATTTTTACTGATTTAGAGCCAATTTTTAACGTACTCTCTACAGTCCAAAATCACTTTTTACGTGCTCATTTTATGCTTTTAGTGGTAAAAAATTCGGCTGTTTCTTACCTATCTGAAATAAACTTCATTTGACGGCTTTCACAATGAATATTCTTCTGTACTCCGTTTTCTATGCTTTTTGATTTTGAGCTTTTTTCAAGCTCTTTTCAAGTTCAAAAGCATTTTTGGGGTTTTCCGGACTTTTCTAACATCTTGTTTGAGATGATAATTTCCACTGTTTCTGAGTTTTGACAAGAAAATTTCGATTTATAGTTTTTTTTAATGACTCGATCCGTCCTCTTGTATTTTTTTTATTAATTCAAGACTTTTTTTTAACCTTTTCCCTTCAAATTAAGCTTGTTTGTGGTGAAAATTCCCACTGTTTCTAGGGTTTGACAAAAATTTCTCACTTTGTGACTTTCATGATGCGTTTGCTTTTCCAGCATTTACAAGTTCAAAAAGCATTTTTCGCCCCTATTTCCTCCCCATTTTAGGCTTGTTCGGGGTAAGGATTTTCACTGTTTTTGAGTTTTCACAATTTTTTTCCATTTGTAACTTTTATGATAATTGTATAATTGGCTCTTCAGGTTATTGATTTTCAGTCTATTTCCAGCTGTTTCAAGTTCAAGATGCCTTTTTTGGTCCTTTTCTTAGTCCATTTTCAGCTTGGTCGGGATAAAATTTTCACTATTTCTGAGTTTTCAAAAAATCGTTCATAGATGGTTTATGTCAGTGTTTGCTCTTTTGGATAGTCCTGAGCACATTTTCAGTCTTTTAAAGCTCAAAACGCATTTTAGTGTGGTTTTTGCGAAAAAAAAACTGCTGTTTAGAATTTTCACCAAGAATTTCATCGTTTCGGAAAAGATATTCTGTCAAGCAACTTAGTTTCGAACCCCTGCTTTTCTTGGGTTTCAGCCATTTCCAACACTTTCCAACCATTTCGAAGCCCAGAAAACATTATATCTCCAACTAAAAGCCTCTGTTTTATGAATTAATTTTTTACGGATGTTGAGCCAATTTTCAGCTTTGTGCAAATTTAAAAAGCATTTTTAGCCTTTTATTCCTATCTCTTTTATGTTTACTCGAGGTAAAATTCACCACTGTTTTCGAGTTTTCATAAAAGTTCTCACATTTTGACTTTAACGATTTCATTGGCAACCGAATAGTTTATTTTAATTCCAGCCGAGTTTCAGCTTCTACCAAGTTCAAAAAGCATTTTTCGTCCCTTTCCAGTCTATTTTAGGCTTGTTTAGAGTTGAAATTTTCACCGGTTCTGGGTTTTCATAAAATCGTTCATATATGAATTATGCCAGTAAATGATCGTTTGTACATTTTCAGCCTTTTTGAAACTCAAAACGCAACCTCGTGTTAATTTTTTACAAAAAAATCTTCTGTGTCAGATTTTCACCAGAAATTTCATCGTTTCGAGAAAGACATTAATTTAGAGAATTTTTTTTTCGAACATTTTCGGCCATTTTCAGTAATTTTAATTTCCGAACTCCTTCTTCCTTTGATTATCAATCATTTTGAAGCTCAAAAAACTTTATATTTTTGACTAAAAACTCCGTTTTTTAATCACCTTTGCTATAGGAACATACCAAATATTTACCCACCTCCTCCTTCCATTTTTCTTGTAAAAGACCTTCTCTTTTTTTGCCTCTTGACATAAGAGAGAAAAAAAGAAAAACGGGGTGTGTCTAGTGATAACATACATACATACCACTTGCGGCCAAACTTTCGGTTTTTCAATTTTTTTTTTGAAAATTTTTTTTTGTTTTAAGTAATTGACTTTTTAGTAAAAAAGCTTGTTTTTGCAGAATAGGATTTTTTTAAAGTTTTCAAAATTTGGCAAAAATTGAACATTTTCTGACTAGTTTGGACAAAAAATGAACAAAAAACAGTATATTTTCAACCCATCAAATTCTGAAAAAAATTTTCAGAATGTCAAGTTTGGCTGAAACAGGAAATTTTTGGATTCCAATTTTTATTTTAAAAATGAATTTTTAAAACTAATTTTCATATCATTTTAAAAGAATTTCAGTTTTTCAAATTTTGGCTGAAATTCAGAATTTTTATGGAACTAAATAATTTTAAGGAATTTTGAATTTCTTGAACTTTTTTATTTTTAAAAAAGTTGGAATTTTCACTTGAATGAAGTTTAAACTGACGGTGTTTATATCCTGAAAAGAGCGAAATTTCTAAAAAATTTCAGATTTCAAATTTTGGCTGAAACTGAAATTTTAGGTTCTCAATTTTTTATTTTGAAACTTGTTCTTGATTTTCTCATGATAATTCGATTCCACCATTAGGCTTTACAAAATTTAAAGATTTTAAAAATTTGTCTGAAACTGGAATTTTTTGACAAAAACTGGATTTTCTTTGAAAAATTTCGATTTAAAAATCTGAAATTTGCACTAAAAGGCAGCTCTAATTAATTTGTCTGTCACCACGTCTCATTAGATTTCCAAAAAATTCTCAGAATATCAAAATTGGATGAAACAGAACATTTTTTGAATTTTATTATTCTTTTTTATTATTTAGCCCGAACAAGGCTGAAACTGTCTAGAACTGGTTCTCTGAAATTTTAGTATTTTTCGTTCAGTAAACAAACGGAGAATCAAATTCTCCAGAACAGTTCCAATTTTCAGTTCTGGCTAAAACTGAAATTTTTTTTTCAATAATTCGTTTTCCAATTTGTGGCCTTTGCAATTGTCTTGAATTCGGTAAAAAAAACGATTTGCCGACTTGGAATAATTAACTATTTTTCGTAACTTTTACCCTTAAAGTATGAAACGGGAAAATTCATTAACATTTTTTGGTTTTATTTTCAGTTTCTCGAGCTTCATTAGAATTTTCGGGAATTTTTAACCTTGGTCTTTTTTTCCATTATTCATCAAAGTTTATCATGTTCAAAAACCACGTCCTCACGAATCACAATTCGAGATAATAACCAAATTTGAAATTTCTGATATTCTATTATTGGCATTGTGCCAAAACTGTACTTTTCTCAACTCTGAGTACTAGTTGCCGAAAATCTATTAGACTTACAAATTATCTTTGAAATTCAAGAGGGGACTGTAATTTTTTTCTGAATTCCATCATCCTTCCTGCGTTACCATTGAACTTTTTGACAATTTCTAGATTTCAAAAAATTGCTGAAACCGGAATTTTTAAGAAAAACCTCTGAAAATTTTTTTGACTTCCGAGAACAAAAGATTCACCAGTTTCTCAAAATAAACTTTCGGAATCTGAATTCTGGAATAAAACTGAAAATTTTCGGATTTCAATATTGAATTGGAGGGCTCGTTTGACTTATTTGTTTGACTGGATCAATGCTGAAACACTCTGAAAGATTCTATCAAATTTTCCAGAAAAGATTCAAATTTTTTGTTTCGGCTGAAACCGAAATTTTCTCGAATCTTGGTTTTGAAATTTCGGCTTTTCAATTTTCCTTTGGAAATTCTATTTTTGCAGTTATTCAGTTAACGTTCATCTATTTATTAACTGCTTTCGATGATTTTCAAACTTGGAATCAGTATGAAACACAAAATTTTGACTTTTAAAAATTTAAAAATTTTTTCTAGTTTCATTATTATATTAATTTTATTTTTGAGTTTTTTTTCATAATTGTTTCCTTTAGACCTTTTTAGAATAAAAAAAAATTTTTTTAGAAAAAGTGAAAAAGTGATCTGTTTTTCTTGCTATTTTGTTAATAGGAACCACAATAAATTTCGAGAATACCGTAAAAGTTGAATTAGTAACTTGGCTGAAACCGAAATACTTTTTTGATCCATTTTATTCACTGAAATATGTTCTCAAAACATAGCTTCAACTCGAATTAGAACTTTAAAATTATGCTGTTACTGTAATTTTTTATACATGTTGAGTCAAAGTTGCAATCGTTTGAGCTAGTTTCTTGTCTTTTATTATACGTCTCTTTCGACTTTGTGGGAGCTTTTTGAGTCATTTTAGCCTTTTAAAACCTATTTTTAGCCTATTTCCCTCCATTTTGATCCCAGACCGGAAGTCCAAACTCCAAAAAAAAAAAACAATAATAACACTGTGCTCCTCTTCTGTCTCATGATTCATCATGATCATCACTATATTTACCTAATTCTCTCTTTTTCTTTTCCACACTTATTATCAGATCATATCATGTACATACACTCTCTCTTCCGTCTGCCATGTTCTTCTTGTTTGCTCTCTATGATACCACTTGAACATTTTTTTTTTGAAAAAAACCATTTTCTTTTATCAGAACAGCTCTATTTTATTAGATTGGGTTATGAAAGTAAAGATTTTGAAATTATGAAATCTGAAAAATAGGCTCCGCCCACTTTTAGAACATTTTCCAGGTGAACGAAATTATGTAGAATCAAAGTAAACGATTTAAAAAATATGCTCCGCCCACTTTACGTAATTCCAACGTTGAAAAAAATTCCAGAATGATAAGCTCCGCCCATTTTTTGAAATCCTGGCTGCGATCAAAATTAAGGTAGATATTAGGCATCATTTGTTAATCGAGAAGAAACAGGTTTCGCCCACTTTTTATTCATTTATCCCGTTCTGTTCCTTGAAAAGTTTTTTTTTTCGATTTCTAACTTTTCTTTTTAAAATTCGATAGAGAATTGAAAAATGATAACTTGTTGGTGGTTCTACCTTTTTTCTCTGAAAATTTTCATTTTTGGACTTTCTTAGAGTTCAGTAGGCTCCGGACATCCTGATTGATTACACTCGCTCGGTCGAAATATGTTTTTTTGATCGAAAACACTGCCAAAAAGCGCTTTATTATGAGCAATTTCTTATCAGTTGATATCAGTTCTCAACTTTTATTTCCTATTCCTCCAGACTGTTCTTTTTATTACAATTTCAAAATGTTTGTATAAAACCTGAAGGTTCAAAGTTTTCCGTTACTTGTGTCGGATTTTTTTTTGAAAATTCATTACTGATTCGTGAAATTTTCAAATTCAAGTTTGGCTTTCAAGTATCTCTTTTTATTCTATAGTGACCTTGGAATCCTACAGTACTTTTCGATGGATACCGTAATCTGAGCAAAAATCCTTTCTGTCTTCAGTAACCTTTAAAACCTATGATACTTTCTTACAGTTACCGTAACTCATGAATACAGTACCCCTCAAATCCTACAGTATCCTTTCTGTAATCTACAGTATTCTTAGAAGTCTTCTGTGCCCTTTTTCGGTTACAGTAACCCATCGCATTCTTAGTTGTCCTTCATTTTCACCCTTCTCAACTCATATTTCGAACATTATTTTCCCGAAATTTTCTCCCCTAATCCTTCATATTTTTCAGAATTCACCAAACCAATCCCAAATTGGACATCCGATTTCTTGCTAACCACGCCGAGAATGTCTTCTCTGGTCCAACAACCATCATATATTCCCTCGTCATCATTTCCAATGGAAATTGCTGAAGTCGCCGAAGGAATGAGTGGAGGAGGAGGAGGAGGAATGATGAATTTTCAAAATGTTCCAGAAGTCGATTTGGAAGGAGGAGTGTTGAAGAAGACTATTGAGGTGAGGAATGGTTTTTGGAGCTGGAATTAGCGAAAATTAATCAGAAATCTAGAGAAGAAGATTCTAATTTTCGGATTCTCGCGCAGATGCAAACACTACTGATCATTCCAAACGGCTAGATTTGATGATGAAAAGAATTAAAAACAGAGAAAAACTTTTTGGAAAAAAGAGAAAAAATCATAGCCCCGTTTCCCAGAAACAATATTTACTACTGTAGATTGAAAAAAAAACCCAGAATATCGTAATCCGGTTACTGTAGTTGAAAATTTGAGTACCTATAGAGATATATGTCTAATAACCTGACTATGAAAGCAAATTTTCACAAAGATTTGAAAATAACAGAAAAATAAAGTTTCAAAGTTTTTATGATTTTGAAATGGCAATACCCAAATTACCGTATTAGTTTTGAACTCTAGGCCCCACATTTTGATTTTTCGAATTATTTCGAATATCGATAAAGCAATATTCAGAAAAAGTGATATCTTACTTGAGAGTTAAATGGAACTGTAATAAAATTTCGAAAATTTTTTATGGGTACCGTCGGCTTGGGCCTACTGTAGCTAAAGTTTTGGTGGTTTTAGAATTATTGTATGTCAAATAACCTGAAACGTACTTTCCGCATCACTCAAGAAAAAAATCAAGTCTCTATAAAGACTTCAAAAAACAGTTTTTAAAAAATGTTTCGAAAATTTTAACACTTTGGAAAACCTCGCGAGTAAATGTTGCTAAAGTTTCAATTAGATAAGCTATAAATGAAACAGTCGAAATTGAACAAAAATTCTTTAAGAATAGTCCACTTTTTGTTTTTTCCTACAGTATTAGCTTACTGTAGATCATTATTTCTGCATCACAATGGTATTGTTATTAGCTACAGTAACCTAGATTACTGTAATCAAGTGGTATATCATTAGAGCGACCTAGATTTCACCCACAGTAACCTGAATCATAACTACAGTAACCTAGAAGCTAACTACAGTAAGCCATGACTTACCCCAAAGTAACCTCCTGACTATAGTAACTCATAATCTAGATACCGTAACCAAGATTCTAACTAAGGTAACATTGGGCTCTGAAAACAGTAACCTTAATCTCAACTACAGTATCCCAGGCTAACTACAGTAACCCTGAGTTGAAATACAGAAAAAAACCAAGCACAATTCAACGAAATTGAAATTCAATGTCAGACAAATCATTTCTTTCAAGTTTGAAACTGAAATTTTTTTGTCTGAAATAGTCAAAAACTTATGACTCACCACTATTTGTGGAATTCACTGACTTTCTCCACCCAAAAATTCTTCCGTTCTCTTCCTCCTTTTTTCCGCTTATCAAAAAAAATTTTATCAGTGATAATTGACATTCAACTGACATAAATAAATTTTTTGGTCATTGACATTTTTTTCCGGAAATTTGGTTTTGTTTTTCTTTTAGGAGAACGGAAATTAGAAGATTGGGTCCAGAAATCAAAAATCTTTTGGTGAAAAAGTATCCAATTTCCTTTTTTTTTCTCGGGGGTGAGCAACTAATTTAAAGGCGCATAGACCAAATTAATTGAATTTCGGGCCTATTTTTAGGGTTTTTTTTGGTTTTTCGAGACTATTTTGGGCTTTTCCAGACCAATTTCAGCCTATTTTCACTCTATTTTCAGCATGTTTCAAGCCTTTTTTCAGCTGATTTTTGGTCTATTTTCAACCCAAATTTTGTTCTTTTTTGGCCTGTTTGAGTCTATTTTCCACCTATTTTCAAGCTATTTTTAGCCCCTCTAGCTTATTTTTAGCCTATTTCAAGTCCATTTTCAGCCCATTTTCAGCATATTTTTTAGCATACTATTAACTTATATTAAGCCTACATTTAGCATATTTTAAGCCTATTTTCAGCCTTTTTTCCAGCCAATTTCAAACATATTTTTAGCCTATTTTTAGCCTACTATCAGTCTATTTTGGTCTAATTTTAGCTCATTTTTTAAAAACTATTTTGAGTCCAATTCAATTTTTTTCAGGAAGAAGAAATCGATCCAACAGACGGTTTTCCTGTTCGTGTCATTGAATATCACATTTACTTTCCCGACACAAAAGAAGAATTGGTGAAAACAGTGAGGCGAAAAGTGCAGATTAATTGTCGACATTTCATGAGGAGTGTACGGATGGTTGGAAGCGAAGCGAAGGTTAGTTTTAGGAGATTTGAAATCCCAAAACAACTCAGTGCCTGTAACAAGTTTTTATTTTTTTCAGTGTTTCATTCGTTTATTATGAAACACTATTATAAAAACTTGAGTAGGCAATCCTTGGTCCATTATCTTTTTCTCGACAATGAAAACTATAGTACTCAAAGAAATTTTTTCAACATAAAAACCTGAAATAGCCGATTCAAATTTTTAGTAAATTATGAGAACACGATTCAAGAGTTAGTAGTTTTGTGGACCTCAAGCTTTTTATTTTTCTTAATTCATTCTCAGTCAGTTCTCCTCTCAGCCGCTTGAGATACCTTAAAAATTCTATAAAGGCTCCGTGCCGCTCTATTTTTCGAAGAGTTGTTTTGTTTTGGTGGCGGTTTGATAGAGGAGCTTTATTAGAGGTGCCGATGTATATGAGGTCTGACGATATTTACAAAATTAAAAACTGTTTCTAGTTGTCTAATTGGTATCATACTGTTTTGTTAATATTGTTTTGTTGGTCGTAGGATTCAGAACAAAAAAACAAATTTATCAAGTTTGAACCACAGTTTCAAGTACTTATTATGACTTTCAATTTCTTAAACATTCTCGGTCTCATGGTACTACTTTCTGCTGAAAAGAAGCTGGAATATCACCCTGACAATTTTATAACAGCTTGTTTCCGAAAAACGCCAAACATAACGATAAATTTCTCGAGTATGGTTTCCTATCACTGATATTCATTTTTAGTAGTTCTTCACTTGGTAATCTTCAGAACGCAAAATTATTTTTAATTAAACTCACTGTTTCAAGTACATTTTATAATTTCAATTTCTTGATCATTTTCAGTGTTGCCATTCTAGAAAAGTGCCCGAAATTAGGATAGTCATAAATAATTATGATGAGACTATTGAAAATCATCAAATTTTCCCTTATATTTATGAAATTCGAGAAACCGGATAAACTTGGATTATTTCGCATTTTTACTGTTTCCTCAGTTTATTTTCAAAAATAGAAATTCTCAGAAAATAATTACTTAATAATACTATGTGCATCGATAATAAGAACCGTGCTCAAAAGAATTATTTGAAAATGTCTGTAATTGTTTGAAATATTTCAATAACTAAAAATTCATACTGAAAATTCTGAAAATAATATGAATTCCGTATTTGACATCCCAAAGACTATAATCCAAATTTTGCATATTTCACTGTTTCCATTGTATATTTTCAAAAACTATAATTTTGAATATTTGGTTTATTGTCAAATTTTGTAAAAATTGAAAAAATATATTTCTGAAAAAGTGCTTGCCGATAATGAATATATTAAAATGCTGCTTCAAATTTTCAGTAATTTTTTTCGATATGGAACACCATTTAGTTGAAAAACAGTCATTTTCAGCCCGATTCCGCTTGAGATATTCTCGATAATTTTTGAATTTTCTTACTGTTTTTAGTAGTCCAAATGATATCTGACTGTTTTGTTATCAATGATGACTGAGTCGATCAATCAGTTTCTATCTTAGAAAGAAAAAATGCTTATTTGGAGATTTTACTGTTATTAGAATGATAATCGGAATTACCACACACTTCTCGTCCCCTTTTGTTTTCACTGTTTCATAATTTTATAATAATAAACAGAAAATGACTGGACTGTTCTATAACGTACCTGATATTGGATATAATGACGTGAGTGTATATCACACATTGTTATCTTTCTCCGACAAATTGGAAACTTGAAACAATAAAAAATTGGGATGAATTCTGTCAAATTTGAATGATTTTCTATCATTGAAATTAACTTACAAAATCTTTTTTTTCAATAGGAATTTTACTTTAGTTGCTTTTTCACTGTTTCCAATACTCTTCATATTATCCTAGTCCCTACTTACCAGCAGTCAGAAGGTTAAAATCAATTTGAAACCAAAATGTTTAGAGGAGAGCAGAACTTGAAGCTAACAGATATTCAGTTGACGGTCTCCAAAACTGAATTCTGAAGTCTTGAAATCTGTTTCCAATCTGAAAATAAATTACAGTGGTTGGTCTGTTTCAAATAGTCCACTAATTTTCTGCTGATGATAAAATGCTACTGATATTGGTACCAACTTTTTTTTTCATCACTGTTTTAAATAACTTTAATAATGTCTTAGAAACTAGTTGTCAACAGTGCGTTCGTTTGGCATTCTTTTTCAGAATTTTATTTTTCCATTAGGAAGTTTTTGAAACTTGGTAATTTTTTTACTGTTTCCAAAACTCTTCATAATGCCTCAGTGCCTAGTTACCAGCAGTCGAATGCTTATAACCAGTTTGAAATCGAAAAGGTTAGATGAAGGAAGAACATGAAGCAATCTAGATTTCTGTTGAAGATTCTGCTTCAATCGCTTTCCAAACCAAAGTCTGAAACTTTTGAAATCTGTTTTCAATCTGAAAACGATTTGAAATTTTTATTCTGTTTCAAGTAGTCCAATAATTTTTTGCTAATTATAGAATGATACTGATATTGTTACCTTGGTTCTTAGGGTCTTGTAATCCACTTTTAGTCTGAAAATTATTTGAAATTTTTGTTCCCTTTCAAATGATCCATAAAATTCGAACTGATTTGAAATGGTATTGAAATGCTTCTATGACAACAAACAAACTGTTTCAAAAAAAGTTGAAATTGAGTAATTTTTCTGAAAGATTAATGTGAGTTTTTTGGTAATGACGCGATAAAAAAAATGAAACTTCAAATTTCATTACAAATTTGTTGGACTATAGAGAATATAAAAAAAATCAAAATAAAAATTTTTTCACTGTTCCACTAGGTTTTCAAGAAGAACTCACATTTTTACTTAATAATTTTTTTTCACAAATGCCACTATCTTTTCATCGATGAAATATCAGAATTTAGTATTTGATAGTTCTGCTTTTTTGTTTTATATGCACCAATTGAAAACTTGAAACTCCTTAATTTTTGACCGTTTTGTATAAACCAGTTGATTCTTGTATAAAATGGATATATTGGAATTCCGAAGTTGTGAAAAAGCAATGACGCATTGCATGAAATTCGAATAGTTTGCTTTGTTCTGCTTTTTTTCAATTAGAAGTTTCTGAATTCCATTTTTTTATTGTTTCCAATACGTTTCATAATATGCTACGATTAGTGTCTGGTAATTGTGATGTAGAAAATTAGTAGAAAGAGAAATTTACAATGTTCTTTCATACTTCTTCACCACAGTTTTGTATAAGTTTGGTAGCAAGTTTCAAAACTTTGAAATCTTGCTTGTTCTTTTCAGAATCTTGCGGAATGGAAAATATTTAAAGTTATTACAAAGAGATTGCTTCGCAAAAAAATGAAGCTAATATATTGAAATTTCGAAAGTGTGAGTTTTAGTAATATGTTCCATCCAGTTTTAATAGTTGTTTATCATTGATCACATCAGATTCAAAACTATTCTACTTAGGTTTCTGAAAGTTCATAAATTTTTTACCGTTTCCAATGCTCCTCTTTTCATCTCAATAACTGTTCACCATTAGTAGTTTTCACATAAAGAATTGTCCCAAAAAACAGAATGAATCTAAACTTGAGAAGAAGCGGAGAATTTTTGAAAAACTCTAGACTACCACTACAACCAGACGCTGATTCTATAATTCATTTCAGTTTTGTAGGCAAATTTCCAAATTTTCACTGTTTCAAAAGTTTTGTATCACGGGCTATCATTATTTTGTGATAGTAGATCAATTACACCTTGAATCAAGTAATAGAAACCGATAATTTAATTGAAGCACACACTGTATTATATCCTTTCCGGAGAATTTTTTGAACAAAAAAACTGTTTTAAACTCTATACTTTCTTTAGAATGCTTCTGAAATTCTAGCCTGAGCTTAGCCTAAACAATCATGAATATCTTCAAAAAACTTCGAAGTTTTAACAATTTTTCGTGAATTAAAGCATTCTTTGATGAGCGGCCGTTGAAAATATGACAAATTTCTTGTGAAAACTGCATTAGAAGAGCATGCTTTTTTATTTTTTCTAGCGGCTCTTCAATTCGAAGATGCCCTTCTAATAAAGGGGGACCTTTTATTCATCCGAGCACATTATTCCGGGAAACCTCTTATGATACAGTTTTTACGGTAACTACATTAAAATTAAGAAAGTTTTTCTGTTTCTGAAGTTTTATGAAATGAGTTTTCGTTTTTTCTCTATAATAGTCAACGTAGAATAGTTTTCTATCATTGATACTCTTTTTCAAAAATGTTTTTCTCCTGAGAAATCATTTCCAGATTTTGAGTTTTTTTTTACAGTTTCGACTGACTTTTATAGATGAATCTTGATTTTTGATTGATAGTACTTCACGAATTATTGATAGAAACGGATCAAAATGTAGTTTCAATTCGAAGGAAAATTGAGAATTCTTACACATGTACTCTCACTGACGCTGGTGCTCAAACTCAGAAAAACTTTATCTATTTCTCACTGTTTCCGTAGTTTTATAATGAGGGATAAAATTTTAGATTGACGTTCATTGCAAAATCGTGCCGACACTAATTTTTCAACTTATTCGGCACCTCTGAAAAAATTACACGAATTCGATTGAAAATTCTCAGCTTCATGAAAGTTATTACACTGGGTGTATGTTAGCTGAGCAATGGCAATGTTATTGTCCAAGTTGGCTAATTTCAGTAATTTTCAAATTTGAGGGCATTTTATACCGTTTTCAGAACGTTTTACAAACCACGCTTGAATTTTTTGGATACTACTTTGCGAATTTTTCATCATAAAGAGTTCAAGTAATCCTAAGAAGAAGACTATTATCTGCTCCAAATTCAGGAATTTTTTTACTGTTTCCAAACTTCTTAAAGTACATTCATTTTTATTTTGGTAATGCTAACCGAGTAGTTTTTTATCGTACCGAATCTCAATTGAATCATCTTCTATACTCTTTTCGAGAACTTTTAAAAAATTCCATAGGTTTTGAGAAATTCAAGTTGTCAATCCGGAATAAAGCACTTTTTTGGAACATTTTTTTGATAATCAAGAATTTTTCAACTGTTTCGAAATTTCTTAAACTAATCTTTTGTATAAACTGGTATTGCTAACTTAGAACTCCCGATCAGTGCTGTGAAAAATTTGAATTCCGGCCATGTCCCGAGCTGAAATCATAGAAAATATGGACATTTTTTTCCCTGTTTCATTTGTTTCACAAATTGAATATTTTCTAACTTAGATTAATGCGTGCTCCTTTAAAGGTATTTAAAAACTACAGTCAGTAATCAGGGTTTCTCTTATTATTATTCTAAAATTTAGAAAAAGGGAACAAATACCATTTTCTTAAACTCTGAAGATTGTCCAGATCTTTTGGAAACAAAAAAACATTCTTACTGTTTCAAGATTCTGATTTCAAACATACTAGATCTACATATATTGATCCTGGGTCGCTTAGCGTACATACCAAAAAGTCAAGTTTCATTTCGGATAATTTCAATAGTTTCATCATTCTGGAACAGGCCTGAGATTTTAAGTGTACGGATTTAACGGAATTTTATTTTCGGAATTTTAATTTTATGGATTTTGAATCCGTGAATTTTACGTTTCACGGATTCCGTAAAGTAAAAATTTTACGCCCAGCCCTGTTTCGGACCATTTATATAGTTGTTTCCAGAACGTTTTCTGAACCTCAATTGAATTCTTTAAATACTGCATCTGTGAATTATTTGTTCATCAAGAGTCAGATCATTCCTAAGTGAAGCACTGTCATAATATTTTGCTCTGAAGTTCAGAAAGTTTTTCACTGTTTCCAATTTTCTCAAAATAATCGAGCTTTTGAATTGACATTGCTAACCATAGGATGATTCACGCTAAATTTCATTCTATACCCTACCCGAGAACCTCTTATAATTCGTTCAAAATTCCAATAACATCAAGCATTTCAAGCAGTAAAGCAGTGCTTCATTTTGGCGAGTTTACCTCCAATTCCAAAAATTTTTCAACTGTTTCCAAACTTCTTGAAGTAAGGGTACGTATAAATTGGTTTTGCTCCGGTTGTATCTCTCTGAGTTTTTTTTTAGAAAACTTTTCTCATAGGTGCGTGCTGTCAAAACTTTGAATTCCGAAAATGCCTTGGCCTGGAACTGTAGTGAAATACCGAGTTTTCTCTGTTTCCGCAGTACGTCAAAGTAAATCTTTTATATTTTTGACTGATAATAACTTTATACACGGAAGTTATTTATTATCACCAAGAAACGTATTTTCTTCAATTTTAATCGAGAAACTTGCAGTGTGATTATAACATTGTTTTATACCTCGAGAGAACAAATATTTTGAAATCTTGAAACAGGGAACACATTTTTTTTTACTATTTCAAGATTCTCATTTCAGACAGATTAGATTAACATCTATTGATCAATTTTCGCTCAGTAGATGGGCCTCTTTGTCTGGAAATTGCTTCCTTCGCTAAGGCGCTTATGAAAAACCTCATCTGATCTAAAACAACCCCGCCTAAGCCAGCCTAAGCCAGCCTAAGCCAGCCTAAGCCAGCCTAAGCCAGCCTAAGCCAGTCTAAGCCAGCTTAAGCCATCCTAAGCCAGCCTAAACCAGCCTAAGCCAGCCTAAGCCAGCCTAGCCGAGCCTAAAAGAGCCTAAAAGAGCTTAAACTAGCCTAGCCTAAAATATCTCAAAAGTTCATCGAGTTAGACACCCTGTGCAAACATTTGAACAAGTCCTCTCTCCTTTCCCCCGTTCTTTTTCGTTCTGACGAAAAAAGTGAAAAAGCAAGAGGGGAAAAGTTTTAAATTGAAAAAAAAACGAGGAGGGAGGAAAAAAGCATATACACAAACATACAGAAAGAATGGAAAGGGCTAGGAAAACCAACACGAATTGACACATATTGTCACTAAAGTTTTCGTGCTACCCTATATTTTGACAGGATATTTTGAAAATATAGTTGGGAAAACATTGAATTTTTTTGTATTTCAGTAAGATTTTGCTGTTTCGGAACTGAAAAATAGTCTAGAAATGATGGATTGTGTATTAGTTGTTATTTTTAGGGATTTTCCGGCTTTTTTCAGGGGCTCTGTGGATTAGATTTCTGAAAAATTCAGCCCAATTTTGTAAAAAAATTTGCAGCCATTTTCAGCCTATTATTCACATTTCGAAATGTAGACTTTCAAAGTTTTTCTGCCGATTCCAGCTACTGTTTGAAACTATTTTTTTGGAGTTTTAGACCACTTTTTCTAGATTTTTCGTCATTTTCAGTCGTCTTTTTGAGCCAATTTCAGCCATTTTCATCCTTCTTTTTTTTTGATTTCTTATTCTTTTCGAAAGGTTCAGTCTGCAATTTTTTACTTTTTCAGCATAGCTTTTTCCATTTTCCGTATTTTTTTTTGCGTTAATAGTTCCTTGAAATCTGACGCTTTTTAAGCCTTTCCCGGAAATTTTTCCTTACATTTTTGTATGAGAATTCTGACTTGTGTGGACCTGATTTCTGCAAGTATGATAACACTTTTTTCTAGATTTTCAGCAGTTTTCTGTCTTTTTTTTAAAGATAATTTTCGACTCCATTTCTCTCGGTTTCTCATTAGTTTCACGTTGGTTCCATAATTCATGTGCCGTTAAACATTCTGGCTCGAAAATTTTTCTCAGTTTCAAATGTTTTTTAAACAATTTTAGACAATTATCAGGCCATTCGTGGTACTTTTTCACTGGTCGAAATCTATCTTTTCAACCCCAAAACTACTGAAAAAACCCCAGTTCCAAAGAGTTTTAACACGCTTCGAAGTCTTTTATAAGGCAGTGTGGTTGTGTTGAACTGAAATTTTTCTACTGTTTCAGCCTACTCTTTTTCCTATTTTCTGTCATGTTCGAACTGATCCCTGCGGTTGTAGAGGTTTTTCCAGTTTTCAAAATTTTTTTGGACTTTTTTTTTCTTCATTTTCCTATTTTAAATGTCCGTTATCAGACTGATCCAGACTGTTCTATCATTCAGCCTAGGCCTTATTTTGGTAATTTGAACTGGAAGAAATTTCTGAGTTCAGATCAAATTTTTACTGTTTCAGCCCGTTTTTTTTCTATTTTCAGCATGTTCATACTAATATTCCTGGTTTCTTTTTAGCTAACTTCTTGGACTTTCTCAGATCATTCTAGCCTATTTCTGGACAGTTTCTACAAACTTTGATCTTTTTCTTCATTTTCCTAGTGGAAAGTTCATTTTTCGAGTGTTTCAGACTGTTGTTTAGACCAGTCTAGTCGTTATTTTGGCAGTGTAAGCTGAACATTTTCTGGCATTCAAACTGAAAGATTTACTGTTTCAGTATATTTTTTTCAATTTTCTGTCAGTTTCAAACGGATTCCTTCGAGATTCTCCTGCTTTTCAATTTTTTTTTGATTTTTTCACAGACTGTCAGACTATTCAATGCAGTTTTGAACGGTCTCAATCGATTATGGACCATTTGTCTTCATTTCCCTGGTTAAAAGTTCATTTTCGAGTTATTCAGACCAGTCTAGGTCATATTCTGGCAGTCAGACTTTAAAGTTATCTGGAGTTCAAACTGAAATTTTTCATGGTTTCAGCCCATTTTTTCTGTGTTTTCAGTCATACTCAAACTGATCTTCCAGTATTCTCCATCTCTAACCTTATGAACGATTATCCTAGCCTATTTTCGGATGGTTTCTACAAAGTTTGGTTCATTCTTCTTTTTTTTCTCGGTTTCAAGTTCATTTTTCGAGTTCGTAGGTGCTATTCAGGCAATTTGAGCTGGAATTTTCGAGTGTTAGACTGAAATTTTTTACTGTTTCAGCCGATTTTTTTGCTAATTTCAATTCTCTTCAAACTGATTCACACTTCATTCAAGTAGAGAGGCAAACTATTCCAGATTATTATTTTTGCAATATTCTTATCCCTTTTGGACGATTCTCCGAAAATTTTTTCGGGCTTTGGACGACGATTTTCACGGTTTCTAGTTAGTTTCAAGTTGTTTCTATGATTTTTAGGCTGTTTTGAGTGTGCTGATCCAAATCATTTTTCCCGGTTTCAAATCGTTTTTTTAATGATTGCAGACAACTTTTAGGCGATGAAAGGTGTGAAACTTTTTTGCGCTTTTACACTATTCAAAATCAATTTTCTCTTTTTATTTCGGCTTTCCCAGCTCCAATCAAACTGATTCTCTTATCTCATCATTTCTAGTTAATTTTTCTGACAGTTTCTTCAAATTTTGGTCATTTTTCTTAATTTTCCAGTTTGAGCTGTAAGTTTTTTGGAGTTCAAACAGAATCTTTTACTGTTTTAGTCGACTTTTTTCCTGTTTTCAATTCTCTTCAAACTGGTTTCCATCCGAGTAGTATGAATCAGACATGAGCGGAATTCCGTCTTCCGTCTTCCGGGCTTTTTTCTCTTCCGTCTCCCGTCTTCAGACTTCCGGATTTTTAAAAACTGTTCCGTCTTCCGGCTTCCGTCCTCCGTGTTTCCGGACGATTTGGAGCTTTGAGAAAACAGAAACTCGAGAAAAAATTTCCAAAATTTTCAATTTTCCAACTCGGTATTAGCCTTTTTCAGAATACCTAGTTAATAGTAAAACCAATTTTTGTTCGGAAAATTTCAATTTCATGCCACAAAACCTAATTTTTATCTAGCTGGAGCAGTTTAGAACAGTTTTTGTTCCTTCCGTTTCTTTCCTTCCGTCTTCCGGGATTTTTAAATTTCTTCCGCCTTCCGTCTTCCGTCTTCCGGATTCAGAATTTTCTCTTCCGCTCATGTCTGGTATGAATATGTCAGAGATCTCTTACTTTTCGATTTTTCGAAACACTTTTAGATGATTTCCAGACTATTTTTAGTGTTTTTTCCCAAATTTCATGGGTTTCTTGCCTCTTCTAAACGCTACATTTTTACTATCTTCCTCCTGCCATCTTTCCGCTCCGCAAACCCATTTCATTTAGTATGCACCGAATAAAACATGAAAAAAACCCATCGCAAGAGAAGAAAAAGAAACGGATAGGAAATTGGCTATTCACACACATTTTTCACTAGTAGCACCTCTGCAGGTCATAAAAACGGTCATAAAACAAGTTCACACCCGTTTTTTTCCACTTTTTTCCCGGCTTTTTTTGTTGGTTTTTTGGTCTAAAATCGTGAATTTTTGACTGAAACTGCTGAAACTGCTCTTTTTTCCTCCAAATTGCCCGTTTTAGTATATTTTGGCTGAAATTTCGAGATTTTTTGCCAAAAAATTGAGGGCTGGAAATTGGATGAAAATAGAGCTGATAATGTCTGAAAATAGGGCCGAAACGACATGAAACTTGGCTGAAAATATACCGAAAACAGGCCTAGAATGGCTGGGAATATGGTTGAAAATCGCTGAGAACTTGGCTGAAAACAGGCCTGAAATGGCTGAAATTTGACTGGAAATTTCCGAAAATAGGCTGAAAACAGGCTGAAGATTGATTACAAACCAATAAAAATTGGCTGAAAGTGGCAAAAAAAATTACTCAAAACAGACTGAAAATAGGCCGAGTATGGGCTAAATTAGGCTCAAACCTACAGTATCCCCATTACCGTACCCACATACAGTAACCACAGTACCCCTCCACCCACCTACCGTACCTATCTACAGTAACCCCCTACCATTTTCAGGTCACCGAATACGGTCAACAACTAACCGGCGACATTAAAGGAATGAGGCCTGTGGAGTTTTCCGATAATTCCCGACAAATTCGTCTGGACCATAATGACTTGCAGTTGGATATGAATGATGAGCAGGTAAGGCTTTTGTAAGCCTGGAAATAGGCTTCACAGGCCCAGAAAAGACCTGAAAATAGGCTTTTCAGGACCAGAATAGGCCTGAACTTAGGCTTTTCAGGCCCAGAATATGCCTAAGTCTTAATTTTCAGGACCAGCGAATTGCATTGGCTATATATCAGGTCCCAAGCACATTTGCTGCCTTGTTGGACAGAGAGCAGGACTTATTTTGTGAGTTTGGTATTTTTCATTTTTCGTAAAACCTGTTTCAGTAGTGCACCTTTAATAGAATTGCCCCTCTAATAAAAACGGAAAATGAGGTTGAAAAAAGTGGTGCATGCACTACTAATACAGGTTTTAAGGTATTTGTTTCTGGTGTAAATGACATAAGTTTTTCGACTAACTATGTAAATCAAAATTAACGTTTCAATAAGTTTTTATCTCTCGGCTAGGAAATTAGATACCAATAATTGAATCGTAAATATAATCAGAGTGCTGTTACTTTCAAATTAATAATAGTTTTTCAAGGAATTCAAATGTTTCTTTTCGCGGTTGGTCCGACCATTTTCACTTCGCACTGCGTAAAATCAAATATAGCTTAGAGATCAAAAAAGGCGGACCGCCCGCAAAAAATAAAAATTTGAATTCTTTGCACAACTATTATTAATTTGACAATAGCTCACTCAGGATAGTCAAAATTTATCTTAATTCCCCTTTTTTCTCGTTTTTACAAACAATTTTCCCGGTAAAATGATCTGAATTCTTAGTTCGGTTAAACTTTATTCCATGTTTCAATCAGTTTTTATACGAAAAAACCAGATATCAGGTATTGGTTGTATTTAGCAGCATTCTAAACTATAAAAATTCAGAATGAAATTTATGTAAGTTCGTTCATTCTTTTAATTTTCTCGTCTTTTTCTGCTTTTCTAACTACTTGAGTTTTTAGATTCACTGAACTAAATTTAACGTTTCAATGAGAGCTAACATCTCAATGAGAAAGTCAGATAATAATCGATCAGCCAAATTTTTTCAGGCATTTTGCTAGACGCGGTAAGCTAATCCAGAATAGTCAAATAAGTTTGTTCATTTTTTTGATTTTTCGGTCTTTTAGGCTTTTCTGACTCCTTGAAGTCTTGGATTAGCTTAACTCTATTCTATGTTTCCACAGTTTTTCATATTTTGGATGGATAACCAGATAATGGTTAGTTAAGCGACTTATCGGTCAATATTTTTCTGAGACCTATTAGCTTATCCAGGATAGTCAAAAGTTATCTAATTACTTGTTTTTTTATTGTTTCTAAAACCACTTTCTCCAATATGAACGATTTGAAATCTTAGATTAGCTAAGTCAAGATTAATGTTTCAACAAACATTTTTCTCTCGGTTAGGAAATCAGAAAGCAATGAGACATAGATTTGGAGCTTATTCGGGATATACTTTTTTAGTATAGACGAATTGAGTTATAAGACTGGCTAAACTATATTTCTTGTTTCGACAAACTTCTATATTTTGAGTAGAAAATCAGATATCAATAATTTCAGCAATAAGTCGAAAAAAATCATGCAAAATTCAATAGTTTCATCCAGCATAAGCGAAAATCACCTAAAAATGTGGAACTTTTCAGCTTTTCCAGTATTTTTCTTTCGTACCCACGTGAATTCTGTCTAGACTATGTTTCATGTTCCAACATTGTTTTATATCTCGGGCTATGTAACTATTTATTAATCTCAGGTCGTTGAAGCTTTTCGTTGTTTCAATCAATTTTTCCAGTATAGTTTGGCTAAACTAAGATTTCCGGTTTTCGGACTTTTTTATCTTGACTAGAAAACTAGACACCAACGATAAGTAATCCATCGTCGAGTCTATTCTGAGTGCTATAAGTTATAGTCGTGGAAGGCAAAACTTGACTGAAAATGTGGAAGTTTTCTGGGTATTATTCCATTCGTACAAACTTGAGTTCTTAGACAAAATGAACTAAAAACTAACTTCACCGTTTCAGCAAGTTTTTATATCTCGGCTAGGAAATCGGATTTCAATAACCGGATTAATAATGCAGTTATTTTAACTTAAAAGTACCGTAAACTCCTTCAGAGTAGATAAAATTTACCTGAACTTGCTAACTTTTTCGTTTTTGTCAATAACATTTATTTGAACAAAAACTGAAGTTGCTAGGTTGGCTAAACTAAATTTACCGTTCCAATAAATATTTTTATCAAGGTTCGGGAACTCGGATATCAATTTTTCTTTGGCAATTTTTTTTCTAGTTTTCTATTTTTTCAAAGCATTTTCGAGATTATGCTGAGTGAGCTTATTCGGGATATACTTTTCAGTATAGACTAAACTCTAACTATATTTTGTGTTTCAACACATCTTTATAATTTGAGTAGGAAATCGGATATCAATTTGTACGGTAAATTTTAGAAGTTTTTGTTTTATTAAAAACTGAAATTGCTAGAATGGCTTAACTAAATTTACCGTTCCAATAAACTTTTATAACACACTTTAATTTGGAATCACCAATCAAGTCACGTTAGCTTCGACTCTTCTAGACAAGTATGATTTGTAGTCAGCAAGCATTTTTTGAGATGATCTGTTTTCTTGCCTGTAACTTTTATTCATTTTAGTGAATAGAGTCTATACTTCCACTAAACTAGTTTAGCGTTTCAACAAACTCTTTATGCCCGCTACTTAAAAGTTATTAATGATCGGCTACTATCTATTTTTAGAGATTTTGCTGAGTTCTATTAGCTTATCCAGTGTAGACAATATATGTTGGGTGAGAAATCAGATGCTAAAATACAGGCAGTCCACTAAAGTTTCAAAGTGTAATGAAGCTAAAATTCTTTTAGTACTTCATGTTTCAGCTGTTATGTATAGGTAAATTAAAATAATCATCCAGGATTCGAACCATTCCCAATCTTCAAAACCAAAGTTACTGATTGATCAGACTATTTAGTGGTTGAAGCCATGACTATCATTTTTATCATCACACCCACTATTATCCTCTGAAACCAAGAGGTTTTTTTTTCCAGTGAAACGCTTCCCCGGACTATTCGACAAGGTGAAAGCCAAGAAAAATGAGGTTCCATCAACGACAACGGAGACAATTGTGAATCCGGATGGAAGTGTGATAACGAAGATGAAGAGTCGGAAATCTTATAGGTAAGATTTTTTGAATAATTTTGGGTTTCATAATGAAAGTAAAAAATGCTGTACTGTTTTGTACTCAGTTCAGTGTCGAGCATAGAAATTTAGCACTTGAAAAAAAGGGACTACGGAATACTGGATTCTATCCACAGTAACCTAGATTACGCATACAGTAATCTAGGTTCCACAGACAGTAATCTAGGTTCTAAAAACAGTACCCTATGTTGCAAGTCCCGCAGCTCGAATTCCAAGTACAAATGCTCAGTTTTCATCGATAGTGCCCAAAAATACCTTTGAAAAACTACAGTAACCTTATTCCAAGCATTGGTAGATTAGTAAAACGTTATTACGGAAAAGTAAACATTATAATCATTTTTCTCTAATTCTCGGTTTCATAATAAAAGTAAAAAAAAAATTCCAAAACTTTATTTTCAATAACACCGTCGAATGAGGAATGTTAAAAACAACTACAATGTTCTAAACTCTTTCTACTACGGTGCTCAAGCTTCCAGCTACAGTAATCTAGATTCAAGTGTCACAACTTCAATTCCTAAAACTTTTTCGTATTTTTTAAAAGCAGTTGTGTACTAACGTAACCTACAGTAACCTGAGTTTTGAAAAAATTGAAAATACGGTTTCAAAACTATCATAAACCGAATCTTTAGTTTCTCAAGCAATTATCGAAAGATCATAATTATTTACATCAAATTGAGCGTTCTAGACTATCGAAATTTTGAGTTCGATGGTACCATAGTTTCGGGACCAAGATAGAAATTTAGCACTTGAAAATAAAAACTATGGTGTATTAGGCTCCGACTACAGTAATTTATGTCCCAAGAGCCGCAACTCAAACTCCAAGTTCACTTACTCGTTTTTCATCAATTGGGTCCAGCTACTGTCAAATTAATAATAGTTGTGCAAGGAATTCAAATGTTTCTTTTTGCGGGTGGTCCGCCCACTTTCAATTCGCACTGCGTAAAATCAAAAATAGCTTGGAGATCAAAAAAGGCAGACCGACCACAAAAGGAGAACTTGAACTCCTTGCACAACAATTTTTAACAGTTTCACCTAAAGCTTGACAGTTTGACAGTTTCACCTAAAGCTACAGGAATCTTATTTTTTACAAAATTTCGAATTTCGGTTTCAAATCTTTCTCGAATCTAGATTTCAGTTTCAGAAACAATTTTTTATGTATTGTCCAATTTAGCTGTGGTAGAAGCTTACCAGGTTCCTGAAACTTTCAAAAAGATTAATTTTTGCTAAAAAAAAAAGGGCGGGGCTTAAAAATAGCTGAAAAATACAAATTGATACCAATAGCGCAAGAATCGTTTTTCCCGAAAAACTAGAGTGTTTGAAACAGAGGTTTTTTCATAGACCACACCCCTTTTTCTTGGTCGATTTGGTAGTTTTAAAGTTTTTTTTATCAGTTATTACCAAATAATCTATTTCGGAGTATAATGGAAATGTATTTTGTACTTTAGCGAATTTTTTAGCTTAGGCCACGCCCCCAATTCGGAAATATGATTACTGTTGGTAATACTGGGGACCTCAAAATGGTTCTGAGAAAAAAAAACCCTCCCGAGAATCAGAATTATTCAGAAAAAAGAGAAATTTATAATCCTTGTCCATCAGTCCAATTCTTCCCGAAAACGAAAGAAGAATTCATGCAAATCGACACAGTTTTCTCTCTTTTTCTCTCCCTCTTTCTCTCTTTCTCGCGACATTTTTCTCCCCGCTTTTTTTGTTGTTAACCAATGGAAAATATACATGTCAACTTTTATGTTTATCAATTTTTTTGGAAACCTTTTTTTTGACAAAATCGATTTTTTTTGTCTTGAAATTTGATTTTATTAGGACGGAAAAGACGAAAGACAGTCACGAATGGCCAAAAAAAAATGGAGCCCTTTTAAATTTTTGAAAAAAATAGTTTTTGAAATTCGAGTTCCCGCCAAAAAAATAATCTTGGGCCCGTACAGTAAAATACAGTAACCCTTTCATCCTACAGTAATCTTCTATTTTTCAGCTCCTCCTTCTCGAGTCATCAAACATTTGTGAATGGTGTGAAGCAGATGTCGAAAAGCAAGTTCAGAGCGTTTGTCGAGTATCAGGTAAGCCACGCCCACTTTTTCATTGAGTCCGCCCCTTTTTAAAGATTTTTTCTGCCAGATATCGATGTATTGATTTTGTAAAAGTGAGAATCGATATCCAGAGTTTTCGAAACTGAAATATAATTTTGGACCACGCCCATATTTTGGTTGGCTCCGCCCCTTTTTTGATTTTGGTTTTTTTTTGAACGCTTGTTAGAGAATAAGTGACTTACAAAAACTGAAAAATGAAGTTAAAAAAATATTGAAACTGAAGTTCAGTTTTACGTCACGCCCATTTTTGCAGTGTTGTTATATCATCTAAAAACAACGTTTACTATTTGATTGACAAAAAATTAGCTCATATGACAATTTTGAAACTGAACTTGATATTTTAGCCACGCTCCCTTTTTTCGTGAGTTTTCAAAAAAAACCGATGACAGATCGATTATCCCATAACGATTTTCCCTGAAAATTATGATTTTTTTGGAACAGAAATTTTTTCGGGCCACGTCCCTTTTTTGTGTTCTGCAAGCTTCACAGGCTTGAGCAGTTTACAGCAAAATCCAGTGTACGATGGAATTGTAGTTTGTAGTATATGTAGTTTGTAGTCTAGACCCCGCCTCTCTTTTTGAACTACATTTGAAGTACAAATACGTGAAACTGTTCGAAAAGCTGAAATTCAAGTTTTTCAAAAAATTTTGAAACCGGAATTTGGCATTCAAAACACGTCCACTTTATCAAAAAAGCATGAGCAATGCTAATGTTGTAGTCAGTAGTTTAGGCCACGCCCCTTTTCAGAATATTTTTATCAAATGGCCTCTAAAAAATCTGGAAAACTTGAGTTGATCTGTGCGATCCGAGTCTAAACGTGAATGAAAGTTCAAATTTATTGAAAAATTTGACATTTTTCTGATACGGTTTTCATTTCTTTCAGATTTCCAGCCATATTTTTTGAAAATTTGAATTCACGCCAAACCTATCTCCCCTTTTTTCAGGGCCCCGATGGCGGATTCCAAGTGAAGCTGTCCGACAGTGATGATCTTTCTGAAGACGAATTGGAAGAAGATGATACCAAATCACAGTCGTGTATTTCCGAAATCGATTCGGACTCGGAAATAACCTCCGGAGGTTCTTCTTCTACTAAATCCGGACTGGAGAAACGATATCAGAAGGCATGGTATGCGGCTAAGGAGCTGGTGGATAGTGAGCAGAGATATGTGGAAAAGTTGAAGTTGTTGGGAGATGTAAGTGGGGGAAAATTCAGAAAGAACTAAATCGTTTGAAAAACTATCCATGTGATTTATAACGGTCTTGAAACAGTTGGGAAAAGTTGACATGGGTCATAAACTAATTGAAATACTTTAGAAACATCAAATTTACCGTAAAAGCTGTGTTTGAAGTGGATAATGTTAATTCAAAAGCCTGCATAACAATTGAAAAAAGTCTGGAACTATTTTTAAAAGTTCTGAAACGGGAAAAATTTTTCGAAAATCTAGAATTAATTATTCTGAAAAGTAAAGTATTTCCAGAATTTAAGAGCAACTATCTCTACGGCCGAGACTTCTACTGGCACAAAAACAAAAAGTTATTTTAATCCAAATAACTCTGTTTTCAGCTTTATCTCAGGGTGATGACGTCACAGGGACTTGACGGTGGGAATTTTTGAATACACTTGACCTATGGGTTTATACTATTTGAAAATGATTTGGATTAAAATAACTTTTTGTTTTTGTGCCAAGGCCTAGTGGGGAAAGTCTCGTTCTTATAGAATGTTCCTCTTAAGAAACGGCACTTTGAAGATTCCGAAAAATCAGCCCAAGCAGGTTGAAAATGTCTGAAAATCCTCGAAATCAGACTAAAAACCCCTCAATACTCCTTATTTTTTTCCAGACCTTCCGAAACCGTCTTATCAAGGAAGAAGTTATCACAAATGATAAAATCACTCGTCTGCTGGCCAATATCTCATCCTTGTATCAATTCCATAATACACATTTTCTACCTCAACTCATGGATTCAATAAGAGAATGGCAGACTACTAAAAGGTGAGGGTTTTTAGTGGTTTTTGTAGATTTTGTAGTTTTTATGGTTTTTGTGACACTTGTAGCCTGATCCCCAAAATCAGGAGGATCGGAAAAAATGCAGTTCAAAAACTTTACAATACTATTGAAATTTTCTAAACTTCAGTTGGTGCGCAGCTGATATTTGAACAAAAATGAAAGAAAAAAATGGAATGGCCTAGAAAAAACCTAGGCCATGAAAACCTATACCATCAAACACTGAAATTGTTCAGTTTCAAAACAATATAAATTGATTGATTGTCTACTAACATTTCGATGGAATTAGGCTGTTTCTTTCCATTGAAAATAGTTGAGATCAGACATGAGCGGAAGAGAAAATTTTGAATCCGGAAGACGGAAGACGGAAGTCGGAACAGTTTTTGAAAACTCGGAAGACGGAAGGCGGAAGAAATTCCAAAATCCCGGAAAACGGAAGAAAGGAAACGGAAGGAACAAAAAGTGCTCAAAGCTGCTTCCAGCTAGAAAAAAAAACTAAATTTTGTGGCTTAAAGTTGAAATTTCGGGAGCAAAAAAGTAGTTCAATGATCAACCAATTGTGTTGAAAAGCGCTAAAACCGTGTTGAAAAGTTGAAGTTTTTGAAAAATTTCCATTTTCTCAAAGCTCCTTACCGTCCAGAAACTCGGAAGACGGAAGCCGGAAGGCGGAACAATTTTTTAAAATCCGGAAGGCGGAAGACGGAAGACGGAATTCCGCTCATGTCTGGTTGAGATAAAGCCTAATTTTTTTCTAGGCCATCAAACTTCTCTCGAAATTAGTCTTTCGCAGCCTCTGTAGTCTAGAACGCTGATAACAGTCAAAAACTTTTGATGAAAGGAGTTCCCTCTCAAAACGGATGATCAAAAAACTACTGTTTCACGTAAAACTGAAAATTGAAAACATTTCAATACTTGTTGATAGAACAGCGAAAACCAACTCTCAATAATCTCTTATAAATTCGTGGATCATTGGAATTTAGAAGTCGTAATAACTGAAAGCAGTTATAACTCTAGAAAACCCAAAAATTTTCTGATCCCGATGGATATTTTCGTTAATTTTTGTGCCCTGACTATCTTGAAAGATACAAGAAAAAAATGGGTTTCAAGCAAAACTTATAGGCAATAAAATTTTTGTGTTTCCAATTTGTAGCATTCGATAAAGTCTAGTTTCTGTGGTTTTTGCTCTTTGCTCAGTTTTGGCTACCTTGTACATATATTTTTTCCTAATTACACAAAAAGTTTACGTTTTAAGAAAAGTTTTATCAGAAGTCGAAGTTTGATTGAATTACTAGGTGTTCAAAACAGAGTAGAAATCTTGTGGTTTTTTTTGTGATGTTTTAAATTCAAAAAAAAACAGCTCAACTTTTTCATAGAATTAAATTAGCACAAGAGAAAAACACTAGGTGCCCAAAATTTTATTTTTCTTATGAACAAAGTCTGAAACACAGAAGTAATTATCGACTTATTCGTGTTTACCCGATACAAATATTAGTTTCATTTCGATGCGAGACGAATTAAAATGAGTATGAAACAGTAAAATGGGTTCCCCAAAATGTTGAAAATTCAATAATTTTTTTCAGTTTCTGGAAAACTGTAACTCAAACATATTCGAAACATTTTGATTCACCCGTCAGTTTCATCAATTTTTCTAGAAATTTTTAAAATTAAGACTGTACGCTTCAGAAAAATTATCTAACAGTCGGAATTGCATTAAATCAGGTCATCCGAAACGTTCTGGGCCAGTACATAAGATTCCCAGACCTCTTGGTTTTTTTTGTTGACTTTCAACCGAAATGAGGAAAAACATTTTCGGTTTCGGAAAGTGTTGAATTTAGGCTTATTACGATTTTTTCAATGGGCAATTGTTTGTCACAATAAGTTTCAAAAAAGTGCTGAATGGCCTAGAAAACAGCCTAACAAGATACCTAGGTCTTCAAAAAAGGTTTTTAGGGCAGTTTTAAGCCAAAATAGTTCTTGGAAAAGTGAAAAAAATCCGGTTTCAAAAAGTTGTCAAATGTTTTGGAGTTCTCACACCTTGATCATAAATCGAAACGAAGAAAAAAAAGTGGTCGGGAAAAATCTAGTCCTCGGGTTCTGCAAATTCTAGGCCTCTTAAAAAACTTTTCGGTTTCCATAAATTTTTTTGAACTCACAAATTTTAAAGCGTATTCGATGCAACTTTGTTTTTGGGAGCATACACTGTAATTTTAGAAGACGTGGCTTAGCTCAGCCAGCCTAGAATGTCCCAAACATTCTGGAAAAATTCTGGAACATTCTTCAACTTTACAAGCAGTTCTAACCCAATTTTCTCAATTTCCAGAATCGCCAACGTGGTCCGAAAACAAGCTCCATTCCTCAAAATGTATTCTGAATACACCAACAACTACGACCGTGCCTCCAAACTATTCGAAGAGCTAAAAAAGAAGAAAAAGTTCGCCGATGTCGTCAAAGAAATCGAAAAACAGACAGAATGCGAGGGTCTTCCATTGGGACATCATTTGATTTGTCCAGTTCAAAGAGTCATGAGATATCAATTATTACTTCAAGAATACAAAAAACATTTGCAACCAGATGATGCTGATTATGCAGATAGTAGTCAGGCATTGGAATTGGTTCTACAGGCGGCCCAACACGCAAATGATATGATGAAGAAATTGGTGAGTTTTGAGGTGTGGGAGGCCTGACGAAGGGCCTGAAAAGCCGGAAAACTGGCCTTACTAGCCTAAAAATGGACCTGAATATACCTGAAACAAGCTAGATATGCCTAGGATAGATCAAAAAATATGCCTCAATAAGGTAGTCGGAAAAAGCCTGAATTAGGCCGAGACTGTCTGTTCGGTTCTAGAATAGCCCTAACTTGCCTGAAATTAGCCTGAACAGACCTAAGGCTGCCAAGAAGTGCCTGAACCAGCCTAAATTAATATAGACTCGGCCTGATCTGCCTATACAAGTCTGTATCAACCTACAAGGTTAATAACAAAGTTGAACATTTACCACGATTGTGAAACTACCCAAAAAGAGTGCTCAAAACTTTTTAGAATTTATAAAACAGAAATGTTTTTATTGGCTGATATATAGTTGGAAAATTAGTTTTTTGTATCATTTTTGAACTCCGATTCTCTCTATTTTTATAGCTTCTCTACGCTAAGAAATATACTACGGTAGAATTACGGTATCTACAGTAACTCGAAAAAAATATCATTCGCAAATGTTGAGAAAAGCACGACTGGCTTTAAGTTCGGTGTGGAATTCTGAAATTTATCTGAAACAGAAAAATTTAGGAATGCTGGAACTTCCCCAAATTTGACAAATGAGCCGTAACCGAAATGCATGGAATGGGCCTAAAACAACCTGAAACACCTAGTCTTGATTTCACGTGCTTATAATGAAGAACTGTTGCAAGACACATTGAGGAAGAAAATTTAGGAAGAAAATTTGAAACTTTTACGAAACCGAAAAAATTTGGATCTTTCCGAAATTGTAATTTAGTGTAGAAATAATATGAAAAGACCAACGATTCCAACGAGCTGACAATAATGACATTAACTGTAATTTTAACATAAAAGTTTGAAACTTTTACGAAACCGAAAAAAAAGGAAATAAGCAAATTAATTTACAGTCATCAATTATGCAAAAACTGATTGCACAGAAATGCCGAAATCTATTTTGATTTCGTAAAACAGAAAAAAAAGTCGGAAAATAGGTTAATTTCCGTTTTTTGTATTTCAGTGATCTTAAGAATAGAATGAATCCATTTTGAAGTAATTATAGGGCAATGTCGCGACATAAATATAAAGTTTAGTAATCTAAGATTTTTGAAAGTTACCAGAATCAGATTATTTCTTGAAAGTGGTTATCATGGGAAAAGATGTCTGAAAAATTTTGGAGTTACTGTAATTAAAGGATTACGGTAACTACAGTAGTCTCAAAAACCTATCGGAAAAAGCCGAAAATAGCTTCCAAAAGTCTATGAAAAACCTAAAAATGCCTGATAATTCTAGTTTTTTATGTAAAAATGTGGTAGTTAAGACGACGATCGCAAAAATAACTTTCTGAGAACCGCAGAATTTTTGATAAAGGTATTGATTCTAGTAAAGTGTTGGAAACTTTTGATAATTTTATGAAACAGAAAAAAAAAGAACTAGACTAAAATTTAGTCCCAGGTTATATGAAAGCACATCAAAATTGTAATTTTAGGTAGAATTACGGTAGTTACAGTAGTCCTCTAGAGAGTAATTGAAATATGTTCGCCAAGGCAGTTAAAAGATTGGTTGACCACATAGTGTTCCAACTTTGGAGAAACTAGAAACCGAAAATATTTCAAAATATACAATTTTCGGCCTTTAGTCTAAAAAGACTAAACCAACCTAACTTCCTTTTTTTTCAGGACCGCTTCGGAAAAGTGATCGAAGTCCAGGAGCAACTTGGCAACTCCATCTCTCTCGTCTCCCCAGGACGTGAACTCCTCAAGTCAGGATCAATTCAAAAAATCTCATCGACGACTGAAAAAACAGAGGAACGTTTTGTTATCCTTTTCAATGATTTGGTGATTTTGGCCAGTGAGAGGAAAATGATTGGAGTGTCAAAGTACAAATTAAGAGCATGTTTTAGTGCTTCTCATATGCAGGTGAGTACCTAATATGGGCCTGAATGGGCCTGAGAGGCCTTTTTGGGTAGAAAAAAGCCTCTAAGCCAGCCTAAGCCAGCCTAAATAGCCTAAAATCTTCCAGGTTTGCGAAGGTGACAATTTGGAACGAGAACACTCCTTCTACCTTCGTGGATCCGATGGAAATGGACCAAAACGTTGTGTGGAATTGTTCACTGCCACACAAAAAGAGAAAAATGAATGGGTGGATGCGATATTTTCGATTATCGATGAAGCAAAGTTGCATAGTGCCACGTTTACGTCGAGTTCGGTGAGTTTTAGGTCGCTGAAAGGACTAAAAACCACTAAATTGAAAAAAAAAACGGAGAAAATAGTGATTTTTTGAGGTTTGGTGACACAAATTCATGTTAAATAAATTGATATTTATCCAAATTGAACCGAATTTCTGAAAATTCTGAAACTGTGAAAATTCTTTTTTTTTCAGAGAAGTTCCATCAGTGAAAATAACAACAATAATAGTTCGATGGAATCGAAACACTGTGCCGATTGTGATATTGAATTTGGGTGAGTGCTTTTTGTAGTCTTTGTAGTTTTTGTAGTCTAGATCAATAAGATAATATTGGAGATGCTCAAACCCAACAGATATCATTTCTAACGAGTATCTTTCCAAATTTTTTGAAATGGCAATATTTTCTTTTTTTGAGAAGACGAAGTTTTCCAGTAGTTTGAACTTGATTTTTTTCCTGGTCTAGTTTCGCTAGAATCGCATAAAGCCTCTATTAGAAGAGATAATTTTTTGCTGAATGCCATCATCTTGGATCTCTTGTATTAGAGGGATTTCTTTTATTCTTCCAAAGAGGCTCCCACAAGCTCTTCTATTAGAGGTACAGCTCATTCGGTGACGCAAGATACGGAGTTTTATTGGTCTGCATTCCTTTTCAAAATGTTATCCATAGACAATGAAATTGTATTTTAACACTGCTCGAGAGTCAAAGTTAAGAAAAACTTCGCTGTTTCAAAACTGGGATATACCGAAAAATTTGCGATGCGATCATTATCATTCTACTTTCTTCATTTTCTTTTCAAAACTAGTCTGAACAGGGCCAACCGCGCCAAATCAGTCCAGAATAGCCGGCAATGACCTGAATTGTACTTTCGTATTGGTTTTGTAGTTTTTGTAGCTATTAAATAAACGAAACCACACTTTTTGTCAGGTTCATTTCATAAGTATATGAAATAGTAAAAACTTTCGTCGAAAATTGAATTTTTCCGTGTTTCAAACTATTTTCATAAAACTTCTGAACTTGATCATAGCAATCGGAATCGGAATGGTTTGGGGATAACTTTCTACGGTTTCCATACTCTAGTAACAACTAACAAATACTCAGTAGATAATTAATTCGTTCGTTCTCCTATAGAAAAAAGATCTACAAAACAGAAAATATACTTTCAAGACTTGTATAGAATAACGCCGGAAATTCATATTATGTTTGTTCGTCGTAAGAATTTTTTATAAAAAAAAAGTTTATTGAGTAGCTATGAAATCATTATTTTTGCAAAATTCTCAAGATTTCTGTTTTACACGGTCTCTCTGAAGTATTTTTCTTATGGAATGAAGCCATTACTGTATTTTTCTGGATATCAAATTTCCGAATAGACTATCAAAAGCAGTAATAATCTATTTTTCTCTTTCAATACTCAAGTATAAACTAATAAATCACAATTAGAAGAGTCCGTTTTCCGTATCAAAATGAGAAAACAACCATTGATTTTTTTAGTTAGCATGACTCTGTTAATAGAAAAACCAGCAATTCAAGACGCAATTCAAATATTTTTCCGTTAAATCTGAAACTTTTTTCCATTTCGCAATTTCGAATAAAAACACTGTTTCAAAACTAAAGTATTGGATCATCGTTACATAGTGGTTTTTGTTTCGAAGAAGGATAGTAGCGCTTTTTATTTTTCCCAATATTATATTGATGTGCTCTTCTGATACAGGTCTCATAGTGATGACAAATCGGAAGTGAATTGATTCTATCAGTATTCTTTGAAACTGTATCTGATAAAAGTTTACTGTTCCAAAGTTAGAATAATCCGGTTCTGATTACTGATTGTCAATGATTCGTTTGAATGAAAAATCGATGAAAAGAAAAGTTTTTTTTGTCAATGAAACAGTAGCTTTTTTTTCAAAAAGTGTTTTTTTTTCAATTTTTCGGTTTTTTATTTTGAAGTTTTCGAAATCAACGAAAGCAGTAAACCGATTATTCTTGGAAAAAAAATGCATTAAAACTAACTCTTCTTGCTGTTTCAATGTTTCAATTGCTGCGTTAGGAATAATAAGTACACATTGACTTTATTTGAAGTTATTTATATATTATTATTCTTTGAGACAGAAAAGTTATCTTTGAATTTAGGAAATGTCTTGTTTTTACGGAAGAATCTTTTTTTCTGAAAACACTCCTTTGAAAACTTGAATACGGGGATATTCAAAACTTTCAAATATTCTCTTCAAAATATGAACAGGTAACTGTATTCTCTGGAACTGCTACATTCAAATATATTACCAAAAACAGTAACAATTTCGATTTCTGTTTCAATTTTTTGTGAAAGTTGTTTATTTAATTGATTCTAGCACAAAATTTGTATCTGATACTCTGATAGAAATTCGCTGTTTCAAAACTTGTGTAATTCGATATCTGACTGACTGGCTTACTGGTTGAGTTACTTATTTGAGAAAGAAATGTCATTTTTATTTCTAAATAAGTCCGAATTTGACTGGACCGGCCTAAAACAGCCCGGATTAGCTCTAAGATGCTCGGAGACCTGGAAAATCTCGGTTCCCTAAGTTTTTCAGTTTTTTGCAGAAATGATCCCAAATTAAAAATAATGACAAACTACTTTCGGACTTTCACTTTCAAATAATATTGAAAGTGCAAATTTTTTTTTCAAAAACGGAATTTTCAATGTTTCAAACTATTTTCATAAAACTTCTGAAATTAATCGAAGCGATCGAGAACATAATTGATTAAAAAAAAACTTTTGAAGTTTCACTTCTTGCTGTTTCAGTATCGATGAAGTGCTCCTCCAATCTCTGTTTCGTTCGTACTCCTATGGAAAAAAGATTTATAAAACAGAAAATACCATTTCAAGACTACTGGAACATGAAGCCGAAATTTCATACTATGTTAGTTGATGCTGTCAAATAAATACTCATTAACTTCTTCGAATAGCTTATAAATCAAGGCTTTTTCCCATCTCTTTCAAGGACCATCAACTTTTTCAATTCGTCTATAGGGCTCATCAGGGAAAGAATGAAAGTTAGATGATCATTATTTTATGAAACTCAAATCTTGAAAAAGATTACCAAAAACATTAATAGTTTTCGATTTCTGTTTCAATGTTTCCGGAAACGTTGCTAAATATCAACTGAAAACGTTTTTTAAATGATTCTCCTAGCACTAGTCATAATTATTTTTTCTACTCGAACCTTAGCTATACTTAGCTATACTGGGATAAGCATTGAGTTTCTGAGCCAGAATGTGGATGAAAAAACCATTGTTGGCTTTTTTTTGGTCTGTTTATTTTGTGAGTAGAAGCTACCAAACCGCATGCAATAGTTGTAAGCTTCAATCCAGGAATTTTCCACTGGATTTGAAACTGTATTTGATAACAAAATTTTACATTGAAAACAATGTTTCAAAACTTTGATATTTGAATTCACAGTAATTCACAGTATGGATAGTTTTAGAGTTTTTAAATCATTTTTTTCAACTGAAATGTTGGTCCAATGCCCAGGTTGTTCTGAATATTGCACACCGGCCTAAAAACAATAGAAAAACAACACTGTTTCGAAAATCGATCAATTTTATATCAAATTATTTAAAGTTGATATGTAAAACCATCGTAGCAGGAAAAAGACAGAATTGTACTCCAGTTTCGATTCTGCAGTTTTTGTACCCTTTAATTCACTCTTATAAACGAAACCACACCTTTTGGCAGGTTTTTTCAAATGTTCCCAGAATGATTTTTATTTTTAAAAACGAGTTTCTCAATGTTTGAAGCTGTTTTCATAAACTTCTCGAAATTGATTCAAGCAATAAGTTGAAGTTTTAAGACTCGTGTAAGATTAGGTTGGAGCCCGATCCTTTATAATCGAGAGCCAGAATAAAAAGGCCACTATTGGACTTTTTTATTCCGATTTTCTGACTCCGTCTATTTTGTGATTGAAAATGTGTTCACCACCTGCAATAGTTGTAAGTCTCAATCGAGGAAGTTTTCCACTAGATTTGAAACTGTATTTGATAACAACATTTTGAAATAAAGAAGAACTGTTTTAAAACTGGAATATTTGAATTTCTCACATAATCCATCGTTTGTCGCAGTTTTTTTTACAACTGAAAGTTTGGTCCGATTTCCAAATTCGTCCAAAAAGTGCCAGATTAATCCCAAAATAGCGAAAAGTTTCTCAGTTTCAAATTGTTTCTTTCAAGTTTTGAATGTGTTCTATTAGTGTTTTGCGATTAGTTGAAAAATTTAAAATTACTTCAATATTCGAATAGTGATGATCCATAATAGCTCAAAACGAACGAAATCGAATTCAAATAATTCTTTATGACTTTTTGATTTTCGAAAAAAACGCTGTTTCAATGACTGAATTTATCGGAATGAGGTATTTTCGTATCAGTTTTGTAACTAAAAGGCTTTCTTTTAAAACAACGACATATGACTTGGTTTGCAAAAAAAATTATTGACTTCTCTATCCGCCGGTGGGCCAATTTCCTCATGTAGTACTGCAATCAGCTTTTTATTTTTTTTTTTTGAAAAAAATCGCAGTTTCAAAACTTGAACTTGATAGTAACAGAGTGTTCATGATCAGTGTGTCAGAGATATAATTTTCTTTAACGATACTTTTTGTCGGCCACTGAACATCTTCAGTAATAAAATAGTGTCCTTTTTTGTGATCAAATATTTTCAGTAATCTCAATTAGGCACTTGCCAAATATTCTTTAGTTCAGACTCGAAAATATTCCAAAAAACATTGAAACTGAGATTAAATTTTTTTTTGAAAATAAAAAATATAAGTGTCAAGAAAAAATACTGTTTCAGAAATGAAATGTTTTTCCATTAGTGTACTACAACTTCAGTACTTCGACATTCTTTGTAGTCTCTGAAGCATCTGGAAAGTTTTGGGACCATTTTCAATTTATTTGATCGTTTCATAAATTTTCTGGTCCATTATAGACCGTTTTAGGCCATCTAAAAGCTCCAAATCCCTCAAAATCCCCCAAAAAACCCTATCAAATTCCAGATTCCTCTCGCGCGGCTCAAAATGCACCAAATGCTCTCGTCGCCTGTGCAAAAAGTGTTTTGGCCGTCATCGAAGTGAATCGAAAAAGCACCGAATATGCGATACATGCACTAAAAATATGGATTTGGACGGAATTCCGAAAAGTTTTTCGACTCAAAGCAATATCAGAAGAAATATGCTACAGTTGCCTGCCAAAGGACAGGGTGTACTACATTCCAGTCAGATTAGGGTAGGTTTTTGGCTGTGCTTTTTTGGCTGAAAATGAAAACTTTTCAGTTCCGTGGCTCTCTGGGTCGACCTTCTGACAGATTCCTGGTGGTGAGGGACGACTTCTGTATGTACACTTATATGTCGGAAGAGGTAAAAAATTAAGGCTAAATACGGCTCTAAAAGCCTAAAATGGGCCTTAAATTGCACTAAAATAAGCCTAGAATGGTATAGAAAGATCGAAAAAAAAGCAATGCAGGACTGAAAAGGCCTAAAAGGGCCTAAAAATGTTTTTGAGGTTTTCCAGCTTATTTCAAGGTTTTTATAAACTCAATCAAGTATTTATAGGTATATTCAAAAGAGCGAAAAGGCCTCAAAAGAGAACCTAAAAGGTCCTAAAAAACCTAAACGGCTGAGGGGCCTAAAACCAGGTCTAAAACAAAGGTTCAAAAAAGATGGCCTGGAAAGACCTGAAAAAGCCTGAAAAAGCCTGAAAAAGCCTAAAATAGTCTGAATATCGGTATGTTTTTAGAAATGTAGTAAGCTTTTCAAAATTGAAACAGGCTGTTCTAGGCTATTCTAGGCCTATTTTTTCCACATTTTTAGGCCTTTCCTAGGCTTTTAGGCCCTTCTAGGACAATTCCAACTTCCATTTTTCATTCCAGGACACCTGCGCCTTGGCCATGCTCCCCCTACCTGGATGTGAAGTCAAAATTTGCGGCGAAAAATTCACATTCTCCGTTCGCGTCGGTGCCCGGAGGATGTACACAATGACGGCGGAAAACGAGGAGACCCAAATGAAATGGTTGGCAATTTTGGATTTGGCCGCCAATGCTTATTTGAAAAATCAAAGGAATTCTGGATCCGAACAGTCGGAATAGGCTGATTTTTGTATATTTTTAGGGGGTTTTGGTGGTTTGGAATGGCTGGAAATGAACTGAAATAATGATCTGGAACAGGTCTAAAGTGTTCCAGAACAATTCAGACCAAATTCAAACCATTTTCAGCCATTCCGAACCCCAAATACTCCATTTTCCCACAATTTTTTCTCATTTTTTCATCACTTTTCCCCCGCCGAAATTCCCCCATTTTTGACCTACTTTTCTAGTGCAAACGCGCCCCAATCCCACCTACATATCTCCCGTTTTTCTCTCCTTCCACTCCCTCTCCCAATCACCTCTCAATTCTAGTCATTCTCCCCTCTCTTTGTGTGTAGAAAAGTTTTAACAAAAAAAAAGGGAGGAGCCAAGGCTCCGCCCCTTTTTCAGAATTCCCTCCTTATCTCGACGAGTTTTTTTTTGTCTTATTTTTTGAAAAAATGTATATTTTATTGACATATTTCTTGTGTTTTTTTGAATAAATGAATCAATGTTGTTTTTGGAATTTTTGGAAAGCCTGAAAAACCTGAATGAGGAATGAGGCTGTCGAATCCGAAATTTTTACAGAAAGTAGATCATCCTATTATTGCTTGAGATGCAAAAATTCTGAATTTTCTCAAATTTTTGAAACCGAAAATGATATTTTAGCCACGCCCACTTTTCCAATAATTTTTCTACGTCTATACTAACAATATCGTTGCATGCAGGTTTCACTCAATTAATTGTTATCACCCATTTTTTTCCTTTCTTAGATTTGCCTCGTGAGGGGTTGTTTCTAAGTCTCACATGTTATTTTACTGTATATTTAATTGAATAAATAAATTACAAATTACAAATTAGAGATTCTGAAACTTTGGTTTTCAGGCCACGCCCCTTAGTTTACTGTATAGTGGACCTGTAGTTTGTAGTCTATAAGATATTGCCACGCCTCTTTTAAACTTACAACACATGTATCGTAATTTAACTGTTTGAAAAGTGGAATGGTAACATTTAGGAAAGTTTTGGAACTTGATTTTTTTTTTGCAAGGCTCGCCCACTTGTAAAAAAGGCTGACCAATGCTTGCTTTGTAGTTTGTAGTTTGTTGTTTGAGCCACACTTCTTTTAGTTGTTTTGAACTCACAGAACAAGTACAATTGCAAAACTATCTGCATCGATAATATTTTTTCAGAAAAGTCAGTTTCGAAACTGAACTTTTTTCCATTTAATTAACTGAACAAATGAAATTTCTTTTACAAGGGCATGCAACCCTATTGTTCTACTTGTCTGAATTCCTTTATATTAGAGGTCGTGTTCTAAAAATCTATATCGTTTCTGTTCGCAAATTTCAAAATTCAAATGAGACCCATCGTATCAAACAACCCTGTACGAAACACTTCTGTAAGAAATATGAAACAGAGAAATTGTTTTGAAATTCAAGCAAAGTTTGAAATTTTCGCTGTTTCAAAAGAAGTGGTGACGTTGATTCATGGATCTATATTTGATGGAACCAAAGTTCTCTATGAGAAATTTATGAGCAGTGTGTGCAGACGAGAATTTTTTTCTCGAGAAACGATGTTTTTCTCGAGAACAGAATTCTCGAGAAATTCTCGAAAAAAATTTCTCGAGAAATTCTCGAGAATTCTCGTTTTCTCGAGAAAATTTTCGAGAATTTTATCTCATTTCGTGAGCAAGTTTGTTTTGAAAACGCCATTTCTGTCGGAATACGCTCAAGAGCTCACTATTGGCAATAAATTTAATTTTTTTGCCGGTTTTACGGTAGTTTGAAAAATGAAAATTTTAAACAAATTCTCGTAAAATTCTCGAAAAAATTCTCGAGAAATTCTCGAGAATTCTCGAGAATTTTTATTTTTTCTCGAAAATTTCTTGAGAATTCTCGAGAATTTCCCGAGAAAAAACTCTCAACAACATTAAGCGGAAATATTTAAAAGAGGCAAATAAACGGAAATAAAGTAAAATTTTATTTCAAATATGTATTTGGAGAACCGTTTGTCGATGGTTTCGGGTAAAATTTTCACAGTTTCTACTTCATCCTAAGTCAGTTGGGGCTATCAAACTTTATTAATTTTTCATCTTGAATTATTACAAATGTCTTCAGATTTTCGAATCAGATTCGAGGGTTTTTCGAAGAAAATACAAGAACTTACTATTAGTTATGGAACTAACGAAAAAGTTCAGTTTGAAGCCAAAAGTTGAATTTTTTCTGTTTTATTTCAATCACAAAGTCAACACAAGAAAATAGAAATGCTAAACCAGTGGTTTTTAAATATAAACTCGTCAACTGAACAGAAAACTAGATGGCTCATGAACCAACGTTTGAAATTATATTGGTTTTCTTACAATGTTTCAGGTGAAATTATGGGATGAAGTTAAGAAAGTGTTACCTATTATCAAAATTTGTCATAAGTTCATCTTGAAACAGTGATTTTCACTTTCAAAAAAACTTCCTTTTCCGCCTTTTTCCATGTTTTAGAAAGATTTAAAACCTTTTTTATCTTCACAAATCGAATAAAATCTGGATTCCTTTTTAATTTTTTTTCTGAAGTTTGGTGTTGAGGAAGTAACAGTATACCATCTTTATTTGAATAGCTAGGCCACAAAAGATGGTCATGAAAGAGAAAAAGTTGAAAACAAGCCAAAGTTTTTCTGCTTCATTTTACTATTAAACTATTGGATGTGTTGGTGAATTCACTGGAAGTTGTGATTGTGCTTCTTCATGACTTCTCAATGGTTCGCTTGCTTTATGGCATAGGGTAAAATCTCTATTACACCGGAACCTCTAATATAGCGGCACCCAGACTTTATTAATGAAGTATTTTCATTAATAAAGCTGCATGCCGTTGTAATAGAGCCACACAATATTTTGAAAAAAATAATTTTTGGAAACAAAAAATGACAGTAGGAGCTCTATTAGTTCGGCCACTCTTGAATTTATTTCGACATTATGACGTAATTCATAAAAGCACTAGGCGTTTTTCGATATGATGCGTATCATTTTCAATAGATTTGATCGATTTTTGACGTCGAAGCATCTGTACTTACTCATCCCAAATTACCAAAATAGATTAACTGATTGTGAAACAGTAAAAAATTTAAGTATCCCAACTTTATTTGTTGTGACTTTTTCCGATTCATGATCACTATGAAAACAGATGTTTTTTGGAAAGAAACAATCTGTCGAGACGTCACTTGGAATTAAAAAAAGAAACTGTCAGACTGGCGAAGACGTACATACTTCCCGTGCAGTTAATCTATTGTGTTACTTTGTTATGGGACCGTTTTGGTGCTACACAAAAATGAAGAAGAAATTAAGTTTTTAAAATAATACAGAATTAGTTCTGAAGTTATTTGTTTAATTTTGGGATTCACTTTATAGGCTTGGATAAAGTTCACAAAGTATTCGCTATTATCAAAATGTGTAATAAGTTCATTTTCGAACAGGGAATTTCAATTGCAAAAATGGGACTTTTCCTTCTTTTTTTTCGTGTTTTAGAAGGATTTGAAGCCTTTTTTGATCTTAATTTTGATAATGTTTGAGTTCCCTTTCTTATTTTTTCGTGAAACTTTGGTTTTAGGAAGAAAAATACAACTTCACCATCTTTGTTTAGGAAAGCTAGACCACAAAGGATGGTAAGGAAACAGAAAAGTTCAAAACAAGCCGAAGTTTTTCTGCTTCATTTTACTATTAAACTATTGGATGTGTTGTTGAATTCACTGGCAACTGTGATGGGTCTCCTTCATGACTTCTCAATGGTTCGCTTACTTTATGGCATAGGGTAAAACCTCTATTACACTGGAACCTCTAATATAACGGCACCCAAACAATTACTTCAAATGATAAAGCGGCATGCCGTTGTGATAGAGTTACACAATATTTCGAAGAAATTGATTTTTGGAAACAAAAAATGACCTCTATTAGTTCGGCCACTTTTGAATTTATTCCGACATTATGACGTCATTCATAAAAGCACTAGGCGTTTTTGATATGATGCGGATAACTTTCAAGAGATTTGATTGAATATTGATATTGGAGATCCTGTACTGTCTCAGTCAATACTAGCAAAACATATCAACTGATTGTGAAACAGTAAAAACTTGGAATACCCCAATTTTATTCCTTGTGACTTAACTATGAAAACAGGAGTTTTGAGAGATGCGCAGTGCCGTAGACGTCTATTTGGGTTTGAAAAAAAAGAAACTGTAAGACTGGCAACGACGACTATACTTTGTATGCAGTTAATCTGTTTTGTTGATTTGTTATGGGAGAGTTTGAGTGCTGTCCAAAAATAAGAAAAGGCATGCTGCATAGCAGAATTGTACGGATTTCCGGATTCCGTGTTCCGTACTCCGGATTTCGGAATCGAAAAAACCCATGCAACTCTGCTGCATAAATGCTGTATCTTGTTCAAGTCCTAAAAATAAGGATAGTAGGGGAAGGCTTTAGATTCAGACAAGGGGAACTTTTTATTGGACTGGGTCTAGGAAACCATGAATTGCGTGCAGTGAGTTGAGCATATAGAAACGGAGAAAATAGAAAACAGTCAATTTTTTTTCTCCATTGTTTACTTTCAGTATCGGAATTCAATTGGGTGTATTCAAATATACATGTAGACTTTCTGAAGTTTTCCAGAGTGCCGATTGAAAAATTTGAGAAAGAAAATTGAAAATTTCCAATCAATTCGAAACCATTTCTAAATAACTATTCAATAAACGGATCTTTTCAGGGACATACTGGTTGTTCTTGAAATAATAGGATAATTCGTGTTCCACATAAAACTGTAAAAAGATTTGTATAAGAAATTGCGATTCTTTTTTATTTCAGGTTTGTTTCGAATAGAACATTTGAAAAACATCATTCTGATAACATATTGCCAACACTTCTTTCAGAATAGTTTAAAAGAAAACTCAAGTATGAAACAGTGATTATCGCAACTCAAAATTTCCAGTTTTCTGTTTCATTTCCATCATCAAACTGTAAGACATAAATTTCTTTGATAAATTTCTTCAAGTACCATTTTGGAACAAAACCTATCACAATCACTACCAGTGATCATAGCGAAAAATAAATAGTTTTTGTAGAACAGCGAATATTTTGAAGGTTTCTTCAATTTTCAAAATATCTTCTCTGGTTCAGGTACACTGTAAAAACAGTGAAAACTAAAAACATTCACTTCTGCAATCAAGATCCATATCAATATCTTTGAACTTATTTTCACATTATGACGTTATTAGGAAAACTCTAGGCGTCTTCAATATGATTCCTAATTCTTCTGATAGATTTGGTCACCATGAAGCGTATGAACTGTCTTATCACAAACAAACAAAATATAATGATTGATTTTGGAACAGCAAAAGTTCGAAGACTCTAAATTTTTGTTCGGTTCTTTTTCTGTTTTATGATCATTATCAGAGCAGGCATATTGTGGAACATGTAATCTGAATGCATTGAGATTAATGTAAATATACCTTCACAAGTTTTTCAGAGAACCTATTGAGAAATTTGAAATGAAAATTTGAAATTTTCCGAACAACTTCTATAACATTATACAACGAATGAATCTTGTCAAACTGTTTATTTTCAGGATAATGGAACTATTCGTTTGACATGAAACTGTATAAAGTTTACAATGAAACTTTTGTAAATTTTCTACAATTTCAGTTTTGTTTCGGGAGTTCAATAATCATAGTATGAAACAGTGACTACCGCAAGTCGATATTTTAGTTTTATGTTACATTTCCACTGTCTCATCCTAAACTATCAAAGTAGATTAACTGATTGTGAAACAGTAAAAACTTGGAATATTCCAACGTTATTTGTGGCGACTTTTTCTGATTCATAATCACTTTGAAAACAGATGTTTTGAGAAATACGCAATATGTCGTCTATTGGATTCAAAAAAAAACAAGAAACTGTTAGACTGGCGATAACGACTATGCTTCGCGTGCAATCAATCCATTTTGATAGTGGTTGAGAGTTTGAGTGCTTCCCAAAAATGAATAATCGCGCTGAAATGCTCTGCCCTGTTCAAACCCTATCAAAATAAAAATAGTAGCAAAAGGCTTTAGATACGGACAAACGGAGTTTCATATTAGAATGGGTGTAGAAAACCATGTATTGTGTGCAGTCAGTTAAGCGTATAGAAAAACTGTCCTGGAAACGGAAAAAGTTATAAAGTCCAACATTTTTTCTCCATTGTTTTCTTTCAGTTTCTTTCAGTTCGAGGATGCTCCATCTAATCAGAACTGGTCCGTCAAGAGCTGAGCGGATGGGAACTGGCTCTCTTAAAAACCGACCGTTTAAGAACAGTCCCGGATAAGAACTTTTCAAATGCTCGTATTTGGGCACTTCTCACATCTTGCAGACCATTGAAGCAAAGTATATGATTCGCTCAATTCTTGTTCAGTTCTTATCCGTCCGGTTCTGGTTCGTCCAGAGTTCTGACTATACATATTTTTTGGGGAATTCACTAATTGTCATGCTTTGAAATTATATTGTATTTGTTCTAAAGTTTTGGGTAAATTTTGGAATTCCATGTAGAAAATCAGACCCAATTCCTAAAGAACTCCATCGGGATTGCAAATCTAAAGTTGAGTAAATAATACATTAAACTCGAAACAGTGAGATGCATTTACATGAGAAGCTTTTTTTAAGATACATTTTTTGCTAAATGGAATCGGTCAACTTTGCAGTATCATTTCGCTTTTAATAAGACAGAAAGGCTGTTTATGAAACATTAAAAGTTGAAAACATTACCAAGTTTTTCTGTTTCAGTTCACTATTGGACTTTTCCACTTTTGGTGAATTTATTGTCAACCAATATTCACCAAGTTCAAAGTTTTTCCATAACTTCCTTCTGATTCGCTTATTTTCTGACATGATAAAACTTCATTAATAAAAGCTCTAGTAGGCTTTTTTATGATTCTGATTATTTTTGGAAGATTTGAGAGAATGTACATGGAGAAGCTAATGTACTGTCTCAGCTCATACTAAAAAAATATACTAACTGATTGGGAAACAGTTGAAAAATTGGAATATCCCAGCTTTTTCGTCGTGACTTTTGCTGATTCACGATCACTATAAAAACAGGAGTTTTGAGAGATACGCAATGCCATCGACGTCTATTTTAATTCGAAAAAAAAAGAAACTATGAGACTGGCGATGACGACTATACTTTGTATGCAGTTAATCTATTTTGTTAGTTTGTTATGAGAGAGCTTGAGTGCTGTCCGAGAATAAGAAAAGACAGGCTGCATAGCAGAGTTGTACGGAATTCCGGATTCCGTGTTCCGTACTCCGGATTCCGGAATCGAAAAAACCCATGCAACTTTGCTGCATAGTGCTGAAATGCTGTATCTTGTTCAAGTCCTATAAAAATAAGATAGTAGAGGAAGGCTTTAGATTCAGACAAGGAAAATTTTTATTGGAATTGGTCTAGGAAACCATTGCGTGCAGTAAGTTGAGCCTATAGAAAAACTTTTTTGGAAACGGAGAAAATAGAAAACATTCTACTTTTTTCCCATTGTTTATGTACTTTCAGTATCGGAATTCAATTGGGTGTATTCAAATATACATGTAGACTTTCAGAAGATTTCCAGAGTGCCGATTGAAAAATTTGAGAAAGAAAATTGAAAATTTCCAATCAATTTGGAACCATTTCTATAGAACTAATCAATAAACGAATCTTTTCAGGGACATACTGGTTGTTCTTGAAATCTTTACTATTAACAATCACCAAATTCTGTGTGTCTGTTTGTGGTTCGCTGATCCTACAGCCCTTCCTACTGAACCAATTTTCATGAGACAAAAACAGGTCGATACAGAATTTCCCCGCGATGATGCCCGTCGTTTTCTCTTTTTGATTGGAGCTCTGTGAAGCCCTGTGCTATCTATGCACAAAGCCTAAGCCCCGCCCCCTGCACGCAAAGTATAGTGGCCATCGCGAGCCTGGATTCATGTCGGCTGCGCGCATTAGAGAGGTGGCGGCGCCCCGTCCACTGCCCGGTTTAATTACCCCAGTTTGAGGTAAGGGGGTCGATTTCCCTTACCGATTTTTGTGTTTGATAGCTCATTTTGTTCGTTTTGACATCGAGAGACGAAAAAGCTTTTCAAAATGAAAATCCGTCTTACAATTTTCGAGAAAAATGTATTTGAAGTTTGAGTGTTGAAGCAGCGTGGTGTTGTGGTGAACACAAATGTCCGGTAAATACGCGTCCAGGGTTCGATTCCAAGATATGGCATTTTTTTTTTACTTTTTTTTTCTGAATCATAAAGCACTTGACAAATGGGGTATGCGGTCGATTTTTCGATATTCTCAAGATTATCCTTTTGAGTTATGAAAGTCTACTAGAATTACTGCATTTATTGAGAATTTTTCAGATCTCACATTGTTTTGTGGTACACAAACTATGTTTTTAGAAGACCTCGCAGATCTAAAACACAAAAATGTGATTTTTAACATCGGAGGGGCCTGGGAGTGGCCGTGAATAGTATACAACTATGGGCTTTGCAAAAAGGCGCCCAGGCTTCGGTTCGTTGATATGGAAAATTCATTTGTGCTTTTTTCATGGAACACGAATATCATGATCTCACATTTCGAACCTCCAAAGAGTAGAGTTTTCTCGGAAGTACTGCTTTTTCCAAAATTATTCTGAAGCTTTAGGATCACTGTTATTCGGATGGATTTGAATAGTTTTGAACCGGCAAAAATTAAACTAAACCTGACACATAAAAAACTTAGTTTCCAAAATGAACTTTATCAAAAAATCAAGGAGACCCACCAACCCAGACTTCGAAGAAAATGGAGTCGCCGGAGGCGACGCAATTTTCTGGTAATGGTATAATTCGTGTTTCACATGAAACTGTAAAAAGATTTGTGTAAGCAATTGCAATTCTTTTTTATTTCAGTTTTGTTTCGAACAGAACATTTGAAAAACAGCATTCTCATAACATATTGCCAACACTTCTCTCAGAATAGTCCAGAAGATTATTCAATTATGAAACAGCGATTCTTCTAAATTAAAACTTCAGTTTTCTGTTTCATTTCCATCATCAAACTGTGAGGAATATCGGTAAAAATTATTTATCTCGTTTCTGAACCTTTGCTAAATGTCTTCAAGTAACAATTTGGACCAAAACCTATCACAATTACTACTAGTGATCATAGCGAAAAATAAATAGTTTTTGTAGAACAGCGAATATTTTGAAGTTTCCTCTAATTTTCAAAATATCTTCTCTGGTTCAGGTACACTGTAAAATCAGTGAAAAATAAGAATATTCACTTTTGGATGAACCTACGTATCAATATCTTCGAACTTATTTTCACATTATAACGTTATTAGGAAAACACTAGGCGGTTTTGATATCCGAATACTCTTGATAGATTTGATAGGATATTCACCATGATGCATTTGAATTGTCTAGTCACAAACAAACAAAACATATTTTAATGAAAAAACAGTTAAAACTGGTTTTGGAACAGTAAAAAATTTAGAATATCCCAACTTTTCCGTCATTACTTTTTTCTGATTCATGATTACTATGAGAGCAGAGATGTTGAAAAACATGTAATTCGAATCCATGATACTCATTGGAACATACTTTCACGAGTTTTCCAGGGAGCCGATTGAAACATTTGAAAAAAAAAATTTGAAAATTTCTAACCAATTTGAAACCATTTCTATAGATCTATTCAATGAATGAGTTTTGTCAAAGTCACACTGATTATCCTTAAAATAAGGAAAAGATTCGAGTTTTACATGAAACTGTAAGAAGCAAACCAGTTATTTATCAAAAAACTAGCACTTCTATCATAATAGTTCAGAACAAAGCTTACTTATGAAACAGTGACTATCGCAAATCAAAATTCTATGATTCTGCATCATTTCCCTCATGAAACCAGTAAACATATCGAAATTTCAAACAATTTTTCCAGACGGAAAACACCTTCTCCACAATTTCCAAAGAATCTTCCCTTCTGTCTATACAGCTCCATCGATTTTCAACGGTCTATCACTTTCCCCAGAAAACATTAGGCATTTCTGATAGGATTCGAAGTATTTCAGAGAGATTTCATAGAAAGTTCACCGAAGAGTGGACATACTGTCTTATCACAAACTAACAAAATAGATTAACGGATTTTGAAACAGTAAAAGTTGGGAACACCCAAAATTTTTGTTGTATTTTTTTCCCGATTCATGATCACTATGGAAACAGGAGTTTTGCGAATACGCAATTAATCAACCCTCCTCTTGTTGGTATTCAAATATATATGTAGACTTTCACGAGTTTTCCAGAAAGCCGATTGAAAAAATTGAAAAATAATATTGAAAATTTCCAAGAGCTTTCCAATGGATGGATTTTTTCAACGCATCACTGATTATTCCGAATTTATTAGAAATATTCGATTCTTTTTTCAGAAAACTGCAAGAATTTTTCAATGAAAGTTTGGTGAATTTTCTTCAATTTTTTGGTTTTACCCTATAATTCAATTGTAACACTTTTCTCAGAATAATTCAGAGGAAAACTCAATCAATTTTCGGCTCTGCGCCAACTCGAAAAGTGACAGTTCGAAATTGCGATTCGCAAAAAATTTCGCAAAAAACGTATATTTCGCTACTGTGACAATTCGCAACAAGACATTTCACCACGTGAACACTTTGAAATTAGTAATTTCGCTACTATGGTTTTCGCCTATAATCTTTTACAAAGCAAGAAATACATCCATGCGATATAATAAATAGGGCAAATGTGTCTCAAGAAGTATGAACAGTTTGAGTTTTGAATCAGCCTGATTGCTTGTAACAGTTTAGAATATTATTGGGGGTAGCTGTATTTGCGTCCGAAACTTTCTAAGCCAGTGTGTAGCGTCCTAGCCTTAGTTGTTTTGAACTAATAAAGAATAACAAGGGAAATAAACTTTCAGTTTCGGAAAGGCTTCAATTTTGAATTATTACTATGTCTTCAATTGGTAGCAATTTCTAATAAGCCATCTGAAAGAAAATTTTAGGCCGGCATTCCGCCAAAGACGTTTCGAAAAGTGAAAAAAAATGCGTTTTCAAAAAGTTATCAAATTCTTTGGAGTTTGAACACCTTGATCATATGTCGAAACGAAGAAAAAATGAAGTGGCCTGATAAAAAAAAATTTATTCCGTGGGTTCTGGAAACTCTAGGCCTCTAAAAAAAACTTTCTCGGTTTCCACGAAAAGTTTCGAATTTCCTCATTTTTATAGATGTTTGATTCAACTTTGGTTTTATGAACGCAGCCGTCACCAAGAAATTATTAGGTGTGATTTCAACCAGTATAGAAAGTGTCCCAAACATTCTGGAAAATTCTAGAAAATTCTGGAACTTTCAAAACCGATTTAAACCCATCAACTTCCCTCATTTTCAGAATCGCCAACGTCGTCAGAAAACAGGCTCCATTCCTCAAAATGTATTCCGAATACACCAACAACTACGACCGTGCCTCCAAACTATTCGAAGAACTAAAAAAGAAGAAAAAATTCGCCGATGTCGTCAAAGAAATCGAAAAACAGACAGAATGCGAGGGTCTCCCATTGGGACATCATTTGATTTGCCCAGTTCAAAGAGTCATGAGATATCAATTATTACTTCAAGAATACAAAAAACATTTGCAACCAGATGATGCCGATTATGCGGATAGTAGTCAGGCATTGGAATTGGTTCTACAGGCGGCTCAACATGCGAATGATATGATGAAGAAATTGGTGAGTTTTGGGGTGTGGGATGTCTGAAAAACTGAAAAATAGGGCTGGAACCTGGGAAGTAGGCCTGAAAAGTCTGAAAATGGACCTGTACCTAAAATAAGCTAGAAAACCTTAGAATATACCAAAAAAGCCACAATAAGCCAACACCCTCTGATTGAACTAGCATTGTCCCGAAAAACTCATCATAACTTTTCCGAATTCTGTGAAACAAAAAAATTTTTGACCGAAAATAGTGTATTTTGTATTACTTTCGAACATTGATTCTCTCCATACTCATTTCTTCTCTAACCTAAGAATAAGGCAACGGTAGGATTACGGTATTGTGTATCCCAAAACCCTACGCAGAACTTTCTTACTTTTCAAAAGATGAATATTTTATTCGTCCAGAAAACGTGAAAATCCTCAATACCAATTTGCACTGAAATAGGGTTTCCATGAGGGGCGGTTTTCGCCCGCCCTCCCTCCCCAAATGGAAACCTTACACTGAAATCAGTTAAAAACGGCCTGGAAAATTTTCACGTTTTTATGGACGAATAAAATATTCATCTTTTGAAACGTAAGAAAGTTCTGCAAAGGTTTTTGGATACACAATACCTACAGTAACTCGAAAAAGCTATCATTCTTAAGTAATTGGTTTGAAGTTTAAGTTTGAGAATATGGAACTCACCCGAAACAGAAACTCCAACAAAGCTAGAACTTTTCTAAATTCGACAAACCAGCCAGACTGCAGAGCCTAAAATAGGCCTAAAACAACCAGAAACACCTTTCCTAGCACTAAATTGTTTTTTGAACTGAACCATCGCAAATAACATTAACTAGGAAATTTCGACATGAAAGTTTGAAACTTTTACGAAACCGAAAAAACTATGCCTGGAGAAACAACTAAGTTCTGAAATTGGATTTCACTAGGAAATTAGCAAATGATATTTATTCATAAATTATGCAAAATACTGATTGAACATAAATGTCGAAATCTCTCTTGATTTCATAAAACAGAAAAAATTAATCGAAAAAATTGGGGAAATGTCGATTTTTCCGCTTTTCAGTGTTTCAGAAGTTTTGGATCAGAATCTAGAATTTACTAAGCTTGACGTTTCTGTAGGGAACCTATTTCGCAGCACCTAACATATATTTTTTTAATCTGAAGTTTTTGAAAGTTACCAGGAACAGAATAGTTTTCGAAAGTGGTGAGCCTGAAAAACGGGTGTCTGAAAAACTTTGGGGTTACTGTAACAAAAGAATTGCGGTACCTACAGTAGTCTGAAAACCTTGCTACAACAGCCGAAATTAGCTTCCAAAAGTCTAGGAAAAGTCTAAAATAGTGTAAAATATTCTAGTTTATCACGAAAATGAGAAACTTAGATTCCGAGTGGAGACCTATGGGAATAACTTCTTGAGAATCTCTGAAATATTGAGAACTTTTTGAAACGAAAGCTATTTACATCCAAACAGCCTAGTGAAGAGTAGAAAGCTTTTGAAAGTTTTATGAAACAGAAAAAAAAACTGGACTAAAGTTTAGTCCTAGGTTATATGAAAGCACTTTATGAACTGTTTCATCCTGATATCTAAGTTCTAGGCCACTGTAGTATTACGGCACTTACAGTAGTCCTAAAGAGAGTAATTGAAATATGCTCGCCGGAGCAGCTAGAAGATTACTTGTGCCCATAGTGTTCCAACTTTGGAGAAAACTAGAAACTGAAAATATTTCAAAATAAATAATTTTCGCCTAAATATGTCTAAAAAGACCAAACCAACCTAACCTCATCTTTTCAGGACCGTTTCGGAAAAGTGATTGAAGTCCAGGAACAACTCGGCAACTCCATCTCTCTCGTCTCCCCAGGCCGTGAACTTCTCAAGTCAGGATCAATTCAAAAAATCTCATCGACGACTGAAAAAACAGAGGAACGCTTCATTTTCCTTTTCAATGATTTGGTGATTTTGGCCAGTGAGAGGAAAATGATTGGAGTGTCAAAGTACAAATTAAGAGCATGTTTTAGTGCTTCTCATATGCAGGTAGGTGCATGAAACAGGCCTAAAATAGGCCTAAAACGGGCCTAGCACGGGCCTAAGCCAGCCTAAACCGGCCTAAACCGGCCTAAGCCAGCCTAAGCCAGCCTAAATGAGCCTAAGCCAGCCTAAGCCAGCCTAAGCCAGCCTAAGCCAGCCTAAGCCAGCCTAAGCCAGCCTAAGCCAACCTAAAAAGCCTCAAATTTCTTCCAGGTTTGCGAAGGAGACAATTTGGAACGAGAACACTCTTTCTACCTTCGTGGATCTGATGGAAATGGACCAAAACGTTGTGTGGAATTGTTCACTGCCACACAAAAAGAGAAAAATGAATGGGTGGATGCGATTTTCTCGATAATTGATGAAGCGAAATTGCATAGTGCCACGTTTACATCGAGTTCGGTGAGTTTTGGACCATTGAAAGGACTAAAAACCTTGAAAAAACCAACAAAAGTCAAAAAAAAAAAGAAATTTTGGAGACGCGAAGACGTAGAGTTCATCGATATTACACCAGATCCAACAAAACTTCTGAAAAGTTTGAAATTGTAAGAAAAGATTTCAAAGAGACGAATTGATATTCATCCAAATTAACTAAATTTCTGAGAAATTTGAAACTGTAAAAAAATTTTTTTTCAGAGAAGTTCCATCAGTGAAAATAACAACAATAATAACAATAACAATAGTTCGATGGAATCGAAACATTGTGCCGATTGTGATATTGAATTTGGGTAAGTGCTTTTTGTAGTCTTTGTGGTCTTTGTAGTCTTTGTAGTCTTATTAGTATACATCAAAATATATTTAAAAAATCTCACCTCAACAATCCTAGTAATGCTGAATGCAGGCCCGTACATTTCCAAATTTTTTGAAATGGAAATAATTTTTTCCAATAGTATGAACTTGATTTCCCTGGTCTAGTTTCGCTAAAAAATCACATAAAACCTCTATTAGAAGAGCATACTCTTCATTGTTACCCACCGTTTTCTCCGTGCTCTAGTATTAGAGGGATTTATTTTATTCTTCTAAAGAGACTTTCCAAGAGCTCTTATAATAGGGGTACAGTTCATGCGGTGATAAAGAATACGGCGTTTCATCGATCTGCATTCCGTATTAAAATGTTATCGATAGACCATGAAACTGTGTTTTAACATTATCAAAAAGTTAAAACTTAAGAAAAACTTCGCTGTTTCAAAATTGGGATTTAGCCGAAAATTTGCGATGCATTCATTATGATCCCAATTTGTTCATATTCTTTTCAAAACTGAACTGGGCCAACCGGGCCAAATCAGTCCAGAATAGCTGGAAATAGCCTGGATTGTACTTTCGTATTGGTTTTGTAAATTTCGCTACGCTAAATCGATGGAATAGTGAAAATTTTCTTCGAAAATTGAAATTTTCTTCGAAAATTGAAATTTTCTTCGAAAATTGAAATTTTCAGTGTTTCAAACTGTTTTCTAAAAAAAATTGAAAATGGCCGTAGCAATCGATAAACCATTGATATTGGAGAAAGATCTGGAAGATATCACTTCCTGCTGTGTCAACACTCTAGTGGTAACTAATCCTTTGTTCACCGAAATATGAGCCAATTCTCCTATGGAAAAAGATTCTAGAAAACAGAAAATACACTTTCAAGATTTGTGGAAAATAACTCCAAAAATTCATATTATGTTTATTTGACGTAAGTTGGTAATTTTTATATTAAAAAAAAGTTTTCTGAGTAGCTATGAAATCAGAATTTTCCCAAAATTCTCAAGCATTCTGTTTCACACGGTCTCTATGAAGAATTTTTCTTATGGAATGAAGCCACTGCTGTATTTTTCTGAATATCAATTTTTCAAATAGATTATCAAAAACAGTGATAATTTTGAGTTCTATTTCAATTTTTAGGTATGAATTGATTGATCACAACTAAGCCCGTTTGATCGTCATTTGTCTGTTTTCCGTATCAAAACGAGAAAGTAATCATTGATTTTTTTTCTTGTTAGCATGATGCAGTGAAGCCAATGGTAAAAAAACGAATACCAGTTTTAGGTGGTAATTAAAGAATCTTTCCAATAGATTCGAAACAGTTTTCCATTCAGCAATACCGAATAAATACACCGTTTCAAAACCCGGATTTTTGAACTTCACACCGTAATTTTGGTATTTTGGAAAAAAAGGACCCCATTTATTTTTCCCAACAATATCTTGATGTGCTCTTCTAATACAGTTCTTATAGTGGTAGCTGATAGGAAGTGAATTGCTTTTAGTCTTTAGTAAGAAATTCTATCAGTAGTATTTGAAACTGTATCTGATAAAAGATCACTGTTCCAAAGCTAGAGTAACTTGGTTTTGATTACTGATTGTCAATGATTCTTTGTTGAATGTAAAATCGATAAAATGATAAAATTTTCAGTAATCTAGTAATTGTTAGTCAAATGTTTTTTCTATAATTATTGCGATCATTCTCTGATGTACAAAAGATCCATGAAAAAGAATATTCTCTTTCAAGACTAGTGGAAAACAAAACCTGAACTTCATTCTATGTTCATTGTTTCTTCGTTTTTTTGGATTGAATTTTTTGAATATCTTAGAAATCGAGGCTTTTTCCATTTTTCTTCCAAGAAAACGAATTTCTTCAGTTCGTCTGTCAGGTTTATCAAGAAATTATTAAGATAATCGTTATTTTATGAAACTCAAACTTTGAAAAAGATTACCAAAAACAGTTATAGTTTTTATTTCTGTTTCAATGTTTCCGAAAACATTAGTAAATATCGACTGAAAACGTTTCGTGAGTGATCCTATCATTAGTCATAATTCCTTTTTCTACTCGAACGTTAACTTTATGAACTGGGATAAACATCAAACTTCTGAGCCAGAATCCGAATGAAAAAAACAATTATTGACTTTTCTGACTCTCTCTATTTTGTGAGTGAATTTTTACTAGAGGCAATAGTTCTAAGTTTCCATCGAAGGAGTTTTCCATTGAATTTGAAATAGTTTTAGATGCTAAAATACCACACTGAAAACACTCTTTCAAAACTTCAATATTAGAATTCACAGAGTAGTTATGAACGGTTGAACTTTTAATCTCATTTTCTTGAAAACCGAAACATTGACCCACTGTCCAGTTTGTTCTGAAAAGACAACACCGGCCTAAAAATAATGAATTGTACTCTTGTCTCGACTCTGTAGTTTTTGTAGTTAATTATAATTATTTTTTCTACTGGAACCCTCGCTATATGAATTAAGATAACTATCAAATTTCTGAGCCAGAATTCGGATTTAAAAAAAAACCATTATGGGCTTTTCTGACTCTCTCTATATCGTGAGTAAAAACTTCCTCTCACAGAGGCACTGTTTGCAAGTTTCAATCAAAAAAGTTTTCCGTTGGATTTGAAACTGTATTTGATAAAAACATTTTGAAATAAAAAAAACTGTTTCAACACTAAATTATTTGAACTTCTTACAGTAGCCATAGTTCGAATCACCGCCTTTGAGTTTCCCATCTTTTTTTTTACAACCGAATCGGTTTTCCGATGCCGTAAATGGTCTGAAAAACACCATACCGGTCCAAAAACAGCAAAACATCACTGCTTCAAATTGTTTGCTTCAATTTTTGAATTTTTTCTATTAGTGCTTCCAGCTTTGTCGAATTTGCAGTATTCCAATACTCAAATGTTGATGATCCATAATAGTTCAAAACGGACGAAATCGAATTCAAAACATTTTCTATGACTTTTTGATTTTCGGGATAAATACGCTGTTTCAATGATTAAATTTTTTCGGGATAAGATATTTTCGTATCAGTACGAGGTCTCCTCTATCGATTTTCTTTAAAAAATCATCAAAACTTGCTCTATTTTACTCAGATGCATGCAGAATGACATAAGAGAATCATTATACTGAAATCGAACTTTTTAGATTGCTATTAATTTTTTGAAAAAATCGCAGTTTCAAAACTTGAACTTGATAATATCAGATTGTTTTGGTCCGTTTATACTCATATTTTTTTGTAATTTCAATTACGAATAATTTTTTTACTACCGCTAATAGCGCTATATCCAATGTTTTTTAGTTTTAACTCAAAAATATTCCAAAATATATTGAAACTGGGACTAATATTTTTTCGAAAAATAAGTGTCAAGAAAAAATACTGTTTCAGAAATGAAATGTTTTTTCCATCAGATTTCTGTAGGTTAGTAATCTCTTGATTGTACAATCATCTAACAGTTTGTGCAGTTTTTGTAGTTTTTGTAGTTTTTGTAGTCTTTGTAGTCATTGCAGTCTTTGACTCTGGAGCATCTGGACTTTTTCTGTGCCCGTTTTCAAACAATTAGCGTTTTATAGTTTTTCTGAGCCATTTTAGAACATCTGAAAGCCCCTATCCCCCTCAAAATCCCCTCAAAAACCCTATCAAGTTCCAGATTCCTCTCTCGTGGCTCAAAATGCACAAAATGCTCTCGTCGACTGTGCAAAAAGTGTTTTGGCCGTCATCGAAGTGAATCGAAAAAGCACCGAATATGCGATACATGCACCAAAAATATGGATTTGGATGGAATTCCGAGAAGTTTTTCGACTCAAAGCAATATCAGAAGGAACATGCTACAGTTGCCGGCCAAGGGGCAAGGTGTTCTACATTCCAGTCAGATTAGGGTAGGGTTCTGGCTGTAATTTTTTGGCTGAAAATGGCAATTTATACAAAAAAATGTCAATTTTTTCAGTTCCGTGGCTCGCTGGGTCGACCTTCCGACCGGTTCCTGGTAGTGAGGGACGACTTCTGTATGTACACTTATATGTTGGAGGAGGTAAGAAATATAGGCCAAAACAGCCTAAAAAGCCTGAAATGAGCCTAAATTTGGGCCAAAAAAAGCCTAGAATGTTTAAAAAAAACCAAAAATTAGCGATAAAAGCCTGAAAAAGGCCTAAAAAAGCCAAAAAATGTGGAGAATTTCATGCTTGTTTAAAGGATTTTGTAGATTTATTTAGGCTTCTCTAGGTTTAATCGAAAAAGGCCTGGGAAGGTCTAAAAAGCCTAAAAAGCCTGAAAAGCCCTAAAAAGAAAGCCTGAAAAAGAAGGCCTAGAAAGACCTAAAAAGGACTAAAACCCCTAAAATTGTTTTTGCCTAAAATAGGTATTTAGGTGTGTAATAGGCCTTTCAAATTTGAAGTAGGCTGTTTTAGGCTTGTCCAACCCTTTTTCAATCACTCTAATTTTGCCCAAATCCATGGAAAATAACCTGGGCTTTTTAGGCTTCATTCAGGCTTTTTCTAACTGATACTAGTTGTTTTTAGGCACTATCTAGGGTGTTCCAGGCTTTTTTCTTCTATGTTCTTAGGCCTTTTTCTAGACTTTCTAGGCTTTTCAGGCTTTTTTTCCAATTCCTAGCCCTATTTCTTTCCAGGACACCTGCGCCTTGGCCATGCTCCCACTTCCCGGATGTGAAGTCAAAATTTGCGGCGAAAAATACACATTCTCAGTCCGCGTGGGTGCCCGAAGGATGTACACAATGACGGCGGAAAATGAGGAGACTCAAATGAAATGGTTGGCAATTTTGGATTTGGCAGCCAATGCTTATTTGAAAAATCAAAGGAATTCTGGTTCCGAACAGTCGGAATAAGCTGATTTTTGTATATTTCTAGGGGGTTTTAGGGGGTTCGGAATGGCTGAAAATGGTCCGATATGGTCCTAAATGCCATTTTAGCCATTCCAAACCTTCCAAAAACCCCATCTTCCCATGATTTTTCTCATATTTTCATCACTTTTTTCCCGCCAAATTCCCCCCCCCCCCCCCCATTTTTGACCTACTTTTCTAGTGCAAACGCGCCCCAATCCCAACTACATATCTCCTTCCCTTCTTCTCTCCTCCCTCCCCCCAAAAAACCTCTCAATTCTAGTCATTCTCTCCCTCTCTCTGTGTGTAGAAAGTTTTAACGTTAAAAAGGGGAGGAGCCAATGCTCCGCCCCCTTTTTCAGAAATCCTCCTTATCTCGACGAGTTTTCTTTTGTCTTATTTTTTGAAAGAATGTATATTTTATTGACATATTTTTTGTGTTTTTTTTTGAATAAATGAATTAAAGTTAGTTTTTGGACTCTCTGGACAGCCTGAAACGGCCTGAAAAGGCCTGAAAAGGCTTGAGGCTGTAAAATCCGATATTTTTAAGGTAGGATGAGCATTGTAATCCTGAAGCAATCATTCTTGGAGAAATGAAATTACTAAACATTGTATTGAAACAGTGAAAAATCGGACGTATCTCGGAAATTGGAAGCTATTTCTATTTTTCAAGGAGGCTATTTTTACATCCGAAACGTTACCAAAATGTAAAATAAGGTCAAAACTTCTTAAAATCGAATTTTTAAGCTTCGTTCTGGAGAAAAGAGGCTGAATTTTTGTTTTGGAAATACCAGGGGTGGTGTGAACAAGCCTTAAAATTTTCAGAAAATTCCCAACCGGTTTCTAAAAAACGGTCCCTTGTAAGTTTACACAGTATTTGCTATCATCAAAATATGTAGTAAGTTCATCTTGGAACAGTGAGTTTCATTTTGAAAAAAAACTGTTTTTCCGTCTTTTTTCTATGTATTAGAAGGATTTACAGTGTTATTTGACCTACAAGAATGGGATAAAATTTGGATTCTTGTTAAAATGTTTTTCTGAAATTTGGTATTGAAAAAAAAGAAATTACGCGATTAACATCTTTCTTCTGGAAAGCTAGGCCACAAAGGATAGTCATGACACAGTAAAAGTTGAAAACAATTCCGAGTTTTTCTGTTTCATTTTACTATTAAAGGAGGCCGGACATGAAAAAAATTAACAGGCCTGAGCTTTTCATGCGTATAGAAAGGGTCGTTATAAACCCATATTTGAAACCCCGAACATCATAACTTACCCAGTACCAAAATTATGACGGCCCCTAGATTATAGGCGAGAGAAGCAAGTTCACATAGGCCCTCAGATGGTCGACGCGTTTTCGTCCCTGTGGCTCTGCCGGTAACACGCTTGGCGCCCAATCCAGCTGGTGTGCGTTTGAACCCCTGCTTCATGATGGTTTTTGTTTTTCTTGAAAATATGCAAAACTGACAAATTAGTGCATACACCACACCTTACGACAAAATGCACACTGTTTCCCCAAAATTTTCCCCGAAAATCTCCTGTCCCTCCTCCTTTAAACTATATATATATATATTTTTTTTTGTGAATTCACTACCAGTTGTGAACAGATTTTGAGCTTTTTTCACGATTTCACAGTGATTTGCTTATTTTCTAACATATGGCAAAACCTCTAGTAAAACCAAAACCTTCTCTAATATACCGGCACCCAGACAATTAATTTTTTCATAATAGAGCAGCATGCCGTTGTAACAGAGTTACACAATATTTTGTAATAATTGATTTTTGAAAAAAAAAAAGATCGTAGAATCTCTACACTTCAATTAGTTCGGCCACATTTGAATTGATTTCGACACTTTGACGTCATTAATAAAAGCTCTTTTTTGATATGATTCTGATTGTTTTTGAAACATTTGAAAAAATTTACACAGAGAAGCAACGGTACTGTCTCAGCTCAAACTGAAAAATAGATTAAATGATTGTGAAACAGCAAAAACTTGGAATATCCCAACTTTATTTGTTGTAATTTTTTCTGATTCATGGTCGCTATGGAAACAGGTGTTTTGAGAAATACGCAATGCCGTGGACGTCTATTTTCCTTTGAAAAAATAAGAAATTGTCAGACTGGCGATGACGCCTATACTTTGCGTGCATTTGTTCTATTTTGTTAGTTTTTTGTGGAAGAGGTTGTTTATCAATTTTTCTGGAAACCTTTTTTTTTTTACGAAAAATCAAAAACATTTTTTGCCAGAAAATTTAACTTTTTTTAGGGTGAAATTTTTTCAGACAGTGATGATCTTTCTGAAGACGAATTGGAAGAAGATGATACCAAATCCCAGTCGTGTATCTCGGAAATCGATTCGGACTCGGAAATTACCTCCAGAGGGTCCTCTTCCACTAAATCCGGACTGGAAAAACTATATCAGAAGGCGTGGTATGCAGCAAAAGAGCTGGTCGATAGTGAGCAGAGATATGTGGAAAAGTTGAAGTTGTTGGGAGAAAAAAATGGATAAAAATAGATTTTAAAAAAGTCAAAAACCTCTCGAAAAAGGCTAAATTGGCTTTCAGCCGGAGAGGTAATTCCAGGGGTTAATTCATCATAATTGGTTTTGACACAATTTTTAGAACTAAATAAGCTTTTTGAAACGGAAATTTTCGGGTCACACTCCCTGTTTTTTTAAAGATTTTTCTTGACTTTTACCGTTTCCCGAGTAGTTGATCATCATAGTTGGTTTTGGATTTTTAGTTTGCAGTAGATATAGACAAAAATGTAAGATTTGAGGTAAGAATTGGACCAAAATGGACCCAATACATGCCAAATTGTACAAAAGTGACTCAATTTGATTAATTTTGGTCTTGGAACGGACAGGAATAGGTGAAATGGATTATAGATTGTACCTACCCACTGCCTTGAAAGTATCAATTATGAAAATTGGTCCATTATAAGACTGAACTATCAAACAGTGAAAAATTATCAAAATCTCGACCAAGCCTGTCAAACTCGACGGCCAGCCGTGGCCGGCCGTAAAAAAGCCGCGGCTTTTCTACGGCTTTTTCACGGCTTTTTGAAAAGCCGCGGCCGTTAAAATTGATAAAAGCCGTGAAAAAGTACTGAAAAATGATAAATTTGACGGACGGCTTTTTCACGCCGGCTTTTCATTTCAAAATTTTTTCAAAAAGCCGGCCGGCCAGCCGCCGCCGGCTACGGCCGCCCGTATGACAACCTTGATCTCGACTGAAATGGTCGAAGCTGATTTAAACGAAATCGCTTCTGGACACATTCTTTCGGAAAAGATGAACATTTTGAAACGGAAAATTGAGGTTTTCTGGGCACGCCCCTTTTTATTGTAGTTTGTAGTTTGTATTGTAGTTTGTAGTAGTTTGATTGAAGTTTTCTCAACATTAATCAGTTTCCGAGTAGCCCACTGAAAACATAAAATAGTGCTGAAACCCGAAATTTGAAAGAATAATCAAAAAGCTTGGAAAATTAGTATGAATAAATCGGAAAGCAGAATTGAATCACTCTGAAAAGTGAAATACTTCCAGATTTTCTGAAGAGGGGTTCTAAAAATTCTGAAGAGCCACCCCAAGCAGGTTGAAACTGTCTGAAAATCCTCGAAATCGGCTTAGAATCCCCTCAAAATCCATTGAAAATGTTCCAGACATTCCGAAACCGTCTTATCAAAGAAGAAGTCATCACAAATGATAAAATCACTCGTCTTCTTGCCAACATCTCCTCTTTGTATCAATTCCATAATACACATTTTCTACCTCAACTCATGGATTCAATAAGAGAATGGCAGACTACTAAAAGGTGAGAATTTTTGTAGTATTTGTAGTTTTCGTAGTCTTCATAAATTGAATCTCCGAAAGCACCTGGCGAATCTGGAAAATAGAAAAAAAATACAGTTTTAAAAATTTTTTATCAGAATGGAAGTTTTTACGCTTCAGTTAGTGATAAATTTTAGTAATTTTATTAGTATCAGTTAGTTAGTACTTTTGAACACGATGCTTTCTTTTCATTGTTCTTTTGGTATGATCATCCTAAAAAAAACGGAAAAAAGGAAAAAAAGCAGTTTTTGGAAAAATGTAATAACAGTAAAATTTTTGTGTTTTTGATTTGTAGCCATCGTCAAAGTCTTGTTTTTGCTGTTTTCCTAGCCTTGGCTATCATGTACACCTATTTAAAAAAAAAACTACACAAAAAGTTTACGTTTTCAGAAAAGTTTTATTAGAAGTCGAAGTTTCATTGAATTACTAGGTATTCTGAAATCTTTGGGTTTTTTTTCGTGATATTTTACGAAAAAAAAAAGAGAAAAAACTTTTTCATAGAATTAGATTAACACGAGAAATCCATTGAGTGCCCAGAATTTCGTTTTTCTTATGAGCAAAGACTGAAACAGTGAAGTAAGTATCGATTTCTTTTTCAATTACCACATACACATATTAGTTTAATTTCAATGCGAGACGAATTAAAATGAGTATGAAACAGTAAAATGGATTCACTGAAAGTGTAAAATTCAATAATTTTTTCAGTTTCTAAGAAACTGTAAGTTGAAAATATTTGGAGCATTTTGATTCAATCGTCAGTTTCATTGATTTTTCTATAAATTTCTAAAACTAAAACTGGATGCGTGGGAAAATTAATCTATCAGCCAGAATTGCATTAAATCAGGTCATCCGAAAATTTCTAAGATAACTTTACCAGACATTTTAGTTTCTTTGTTGGATTTCAACCGAAAAAAAATGAGAAAAAGTTTTCTGTTTCGGAAAGGCTTCAATATTGAAGAAAATTTTTGAGAAAATTTCAAAATGGCCTAGAATACCAACTAGGAAACCTAGGTCATCAAGAATGTTTTCTTTTTTTAATTGTGCAGCACACATTTACAATTGTTTCATTCCTTGGTTTTTTTTCGAAAATCCTGTAATATTCTTGAACATTTTGAACCGTCCCGAACCAATTCCTCCCATTTCAAAATTTCCAACTTTTTCAGTTTCAATGAAAACAAAAAAGATTATTCCCAAAAGTTGATTTACTCATCATAACTTATAAGCGTCAGAAACTCTTAGGCTTAAGCAATCGAAAATTGAGAAAGTGAAAAAATCTCCGTTTCAACAAAATTTGAAAGTTTCAGTGGTTTTCAACGTTTTCAGTATCTGTTTGCTATGTGAGGTTTTGTAATAATTTCCAAAATTAGAGCAGGATGCTTGAGAAAAGTCATTAAGTTAAGTCGATTTATGTTTTTTTTTCTCAGACCATCTGAACCTTTGTGGGCCAGTATGTAGGCCAAGTGATTTTCCGTTTCAAGATATCTATCATCGAACTTGAAAAAAAGTCCGAAATGACCTAAAATACGAATTAGGAAACCTAGGCCATCTCAAAAAAAATTTAGGCAAGTTTTTTGCCAGAAAAGTTCTGTAAAGTGACAATGATACGGTTTCAAAAAGTTGGTAAATTTTTTGAAAAATTTTTTTGTTCATTGCTCTGTCTATTTGATTGAGATCACAGTAAAAAGTGGCTCAAAAAATCTCTTCATTATCACAAAACTCAAAAAATTTTCTGTTTCCATGAAAAGTTTTTAATCTCCTAATTTTTTTTAAAGTTTGATAGAAGGTTGGGTGCTTGAGGCTGCTGAAACTAAAATTTTTGCGGGCACGGATTGGTCTTGGCCAGCATAGAATAATCCTCAAACATTCTGGAAATTTTTAGAACATTCCACAAATTTTCAAGCAATTCTAACCCAGTTTTCTCCATTTTCAAAATCGCCAACGTGGTCCGAAAACAAGCTCCATTTCTCAAAATGTACTCCGAATACACCAACAACTACGACCGCGCTTCCAAACTATTCGAAGAATTAAAAAAGAAGAAAAAATTTGCTGACGTCGTCAAGGAAATCGAAAAACAGACAGAATGCGAGGGTCTTCCATTGGGACATCATTTGATTTGTCCAGTTCAAAGAGTCATGAGATATCAATTATTACTTCAAGAATACAAAAAACATTTGCAACCAGATGATGCTGATTATGCGGATAGTAGTCAGGCATTGGAATTGGTTCTACAGCCGGCTCAACACGCGAATGATATGATGAAGAAATTGGTGAGTTTTGGGGTTTGAGAGGCCTGAATAGGGCCTGAAAGGTCTGAATAGGGCCTGAAAAGCCTAAAATAAGCCTGAAAAATCTGAAAAAGAACTTATTTCTGAAATAAGCTAGATACGCCTAGGATAGACCAAAAACAAGCCACAATTAGGTAGTCTGAAAAAGCCTGAAAGAGGCCGAGACTGCCTGTTCGGTTCTAGAATAGTCCTAACTTACCTGATTATTTGAAACGAAATGCTCGAACTACCCTAAGAACCAGGCTACTGTAGGATTATGATACCTACAGTAACTCGAAAAAGATATAATTTACACGATACTAACGAAAACACGATTGGATTGGTGTTCTTTCTGGAAATTTGTAGTTTATCTAAAACAGAACTTTCAATACAGCTGGAATTACTCCGAATTGGACTAAACCAGCCAGACTGGACAGCCTAGAATGGGCCTAAAGCAACCTCAAACACCTAAGTCTAGCTTTAACTTACTTGGTAGAGAGGACCATTCCAAACGATATTGAGATTGAATATTTGGAATGAAAGGAATGAAAAAACTTTTGCGAAACCGAAAGAAGTTAGATCCTTCTCAAACTGAAATTGACTGGGAAATGAGAGAAATAATTTGAAAAGTCCAACGATTCCAATGAGCTGATTGAAGAAGTGTTAAAATATTTCTTGATTTCGTAGAACAGAATATTCGACTTTTCCGTATTTTTGTGTTTCAGAAATTCTGAATCACAATCTAGAATTTACTCAGCTTGATGTTTCTGTAGGAACCCTTTTTCTCGATAATAACATAAAACTTATTAACCTGAAGTTTTTGAAAGTTACCAGAAACAGAATATTTCTTGAAGGTGGTGAATCTAGAAAAAGGTGTCTGAAAAACTTTGGGGTTATTGTAACAAAAGGATTGCGGTACCTACAGTAGTCTGAAAACCTAGCTAAAACAGCCGAAATTAGCTTCCAAAAGTCTAGGAAAAGTCTAAAATAGTCTAAAACATTTTAGTTTATCACGAAAATGAGAAACTTAGGTTCCGAGGGGAGACCTATGGGACTAACTTCTTGAGAATCTCTGAAATATTGAGAACTTTTTGAAACGAAAGCTATTTACATCGAAACATTCTAGTAGAATGTTGAAAACTTTTGAGAGTCTTATGAAACTGAAAAAAAAGGTTGTATGAAAGCACTTTATAATAAAACATTTTGTTCAAAGATCTAAACTCTAAATTACTGTAGAATTACGGTATTTACAGTAGTCCTAAATGAAGCGACATTTTCAAACATGTTCCTTCTCCGGATAGCTGTGAAAGCGAGGAAAATTATTTGTTCGTAACTATGAGGCTTATCAGAAACAAAAAGATTTAGTGATAAAAAAAATGAAATTTGAATTCTGGTCGATATTGAACGGCCTAAACTATCCTCAGCCTAAGCCTACACCAATTTAAGCCTTACCATTTTCAGGACCGTTTCGGAAAAGTGATCGAAGTCCAGGAACAACTCGGCAACTCTATCTCCCTGGTCTCCCCAGGACGTGAACTTCTCAAGTCAGGATCAATTCAAAAAATCTCATCGACGACTGAAAAAACAGAGGAACGCTTCATTTTCCTTTTCAATGATTTGGTGATTTTGGCCAGTGAGAGGAAAATGATTGGAGTGTCAAAGTACAAATTAAGAGCATGTTTCAGTGCTTCTCATATGCAGGTAAGTGCCTAAAATGGGCCTGAATGGGCCTGAGAGGCCTTTTTGGGTAGAAAAAAGCCTCTAAGCCAGCCTAAGCCAGCCTAAATAGCCTAAAATCTTCCAGGTTTGCGAAGGAGACAATTTGGAACGAGAACACTCTTTCTACCTCCGCGGATCCGATGGAAATGGACCAAAACGTTGTGTGGAATTGTTCACTGCCACACAAAAAGAGAAAAATGAATGGGTGGATGCAATTTTCTCGATTATCGATGAAGCGAAGTTGCATAGTGCCACGTTTACATCGAGTTCGGTGAGTTAAAGGTCGCTGAAAGGACCAAACCCCCCTCCCACCAAAAAAAAAATCAAGAAAAAAATCTGATTTTGGAGTCACTAAGACGTCGAGGTCATCGAGATTTAGCCAAAAACCAACCAAATTTCTTAAAATTCTGAAATTGTAAAAAAAAAATTCAATCGACTGTTAGACGCATTGATATTTATCCAAATTGAACCTAATTTCTGAAAAACCTGAAACTGTAAAATCTTAATTTTTTTAAGAGAAGCTCCATCAGTGAAAATAACAACAATAATAATAACAATAGTTCAATGGAATCGAAACATTGTGCCGATTGTGATATTGAATTTGGGTGAGTGGTTTTTGTAGTCTTTGTAGTCTTTGTAGTCTTATTAGTATACATCAAAATATATTTAAAAAATCTCACCTCAACAATCCTAGTAATGCTGAATGCAGACCCGTACATTTCCAAATTTTTTGAAATGGAAATAATTTTTTCCAATAGTATGAACTTGATTTCCCTGGTCTAGTTTCGCTAAAAAATCACATAAAACCTCTATTAGAAGAGCATACTCTTCATTGTTACCCACCGTTTTCTCCGTGCTCTAGTATTAGAGGGATTTATTTTATTCTTCTAAAGAGACTTTCCAAGAGCTCTTATAATAGGGGTACAGTTCATGCGGTGATAAAGAATACGGCGTTTCATCGATCTGCATTCCGTATTAAAATGTTATCGATAGACCATGAAACTGTGTTTTAACATTATCAAAAAGTTAAAACTTAAGAAAAACTTCGCTGTTTCAAAATTGGGATTTAGCCGAAAATTTGCGATGCATTCATTATGATCCCAATTTGTTCATATTCTTTTCAAAACTGAACTGGGCCAACCGGGCCAAATCAGTCCAGAATAGCTGGAAATAGCCTGGATTGTACTTTCGTATCGGTTTTGTAAATTTCGCTACGCTAAATCGATGGAATAGTGAAAATTTTCTTCGAAAATTGAAATTTTCAGTGTTTCAAACTGTTTTCTAAAAAAAATTGAAAATGGCCGTAGCAATCGATAAACCATTGATATTGGAGAAAGATCTGGAAGATATCACTTCCTGCTGTGTCAACACTCTAGTGGTAACTAATCCTTTGTTCACCGAAATATGAGCCAATTCTCCTATGGAAAAAGATTCTAGAAAACAGAAAATACACTTTCAAGACTTGTGGAAAATAACGCCAGAAATTCATATTATGTTTATTTGACGATAGTTGGTTTTTTTTTTAATTTTTGAGTAGCTATGAAATCAAGGATTTTTTTCCGATTTTTGCGGGAATTCTGCTTTACCCGGTATTTTGGGAAAATTGTTCAAATACGGAAATTCACCCATTGCATTTTTCTGAATATCAAGTCTTCAAATAGATTATCAAAAACAGTAATAATTTTGAGTTCTGTTTCAATTTTTAGGTATAAATTGATTGATCACAACTAAGCCCGTTTGATCGTCATTTGTCTGTTTTCCGTATCAAAACGAGAAAGTAATCATTGATTTTTTTTCTTGTTAGCATGATGCAGTGAAGCCAATGGTAAAAAAACGAATACCAGTTTTAGGTGGTAATTAAAGAATCTTTCCAATAGATTTGAAACAGTTTTCCATTCAGCAATACCGAATAAATACACCGTTTCAAAACCCGGATTTTTGAACTTCACACCGTAATTTTGATATTTTGGAAAAAAAGGACCCCATTTATTTTTCCCAACAATATCTTGATGTGCTCTTCTAATACAGTTCTTATAGTGGTAGCTGATAGGAAGTGAATTGCTTTTAGTCTTTAGTAAGAAATTCTATCAGTAGTATTTGAAACTTTATCTGATAAAAGATCACTGTTCCAAAGCCAGAGTAACTTGGTTTTGATTAGTGATTGTCAATGATTCTTTGTTGAATGTAAAATCGATAAAATGATAAAATTTTCAGTAATCTAGTAATTGTTAGTCAAATGTTTTTTCTATAATTATTGCGTTCATTCTACGACGTAAACAAGATCCATGAAAAAGAAAATGCTTTTTCAAAACTACGACAAGATGAATCCAAATTTTTATGGTATGTTCCTTGTATCTTCGATAATTTATTGAACTTTTTTGAATATCTTAGAAATCAAGGCTTTTTCAATTTTTCTTCCAAGACAATGAATTTCGAAGTGAAAACACTGTTTCAATACTAGATTATTTGAATTTTTCACAGTAAGCATAGTTCGACTCGCAGCTCCTGAGTTATCCTATCTTTTTATGCAACCGAATCGTTTTCTGATGCCAAAAATGGTCTGAAAAACACCAGAACGATCCAAAAACACCACTGTTTCAAATTGTTTATTTCTTTGAATTTGTTCTATTAGTGCTCCATGCTGAGTTACCAATCAGTTTTGCAGTACTTAAATACTTAATGCTAACAATCCATTATAGCTCAGAATGACCCAAACTGATGTTGAAACACCTCGAGAACTTTTTGATTTTCAGAATAAATAACACCGTTTCAATTACTGAATTTCTCAGAATGGGTTTTTTTTTCGTATTGTAAGTATTGTAAGTGAATTGATTTTTGAAATATCGGTTTAGGACTTAGTTTGCAAAAAGTTATTGACTTCTCTAATCGCCGGTGAGCCCAATGTTCCCAATTTAGTACTACAAACAACTTTTTATTTTATTTTTGAAAATAAAATCGCAGTTTCAAAACTTGAACTTGATAGTATCAGTGTATTCATGTTTAGTGGAAGCAACTGAACATTTTCAGTAATCAAAACAGTGCTCTTTTTTTGTTATCCCATATTTTTAGTAATATCAATTTTCAAATAAGTTTTTAGTACTAATTGTAGGCACGTGCCCATTATTTTTTAGTCCAAACTCAAGAATATTTCAGAAAACATTGAAACTGTAATAAATTTTTTCAAAAAATAAGAAAAATCGAAAAAAAATACTGTTTCAGAAATGAAATGTTTTTCCCTCACAAGGGACGTTACTTTAGATAGTCTTTGGGAATTTTCTAAAAATTTGCAGAGAGACTAATTTTGACCTCCTGAGAACGAAAATCGACATTAGAATCGCCACAAATCCCGTTTAAAAATTTTCATTTTTTTGGTCTGAAATTTTCAGACAAAAAATTAGAACCCAGATTTCCCCCCAGAAACATGATTTGGGGGCTCCCAGTAAGTGTCCCAAAGAAATCATAAGCGATTTTCGATAGTTTTTTGATTTTGAAGGCTCTTTTTCGAAAATTCGCAAATGTCGAAAAATAGCTGATTTTCAGAAAAATCGTAATATCTCCTCTGAAAATGGTTTGTGGTGCGAGAAAATTTGCGAGGAAACATTTCTGAACCCCCTGATAACACCCTGAAGTTTTTAGACGATTCTGAAAAATTTTCCGAAATTTGGATTTTGGAACCCACCAAAAGGGTGGGTCCCATTATGCAAATTTTTTCAAAAAAATTTTTTTTTCTAAAAAGTATCAGAATCTGTTTCTCCATGTCTGAAATGCCCGTGGTTTCTCTAAAACCACTTGAAACGTCCCAGAAGCTTTAAAAATTCATGTTTTTCACGAAATTTTGTACTGGACGACGTCTGAAATTCAGAATAACAGGCTTAAACGGGATTTGTGGCCCTTCGCACTATGATTTTTGCTCTCACCCGGGCCGATTTAGTCTATGGTAAAATTTATAGAAAATTCTCAAAGACTATCTAAAGTAACGTCCCTTGTCAGATTTCTGTAGATTAATAGTTCTGGCTAATGCCGTCCTTTAACAGTTGGTGTAGTTTATGTAGTCTTTGTAGTCATTGTAGTCTTTGAATCTGGAGCACCTGGTCTTATTCTGTGACAATTTTCGAATAAATTAGCGTTTCATAGTTTTCCTAATTCATTCCTGACCATCCAAAACCCTCCAAAATTTTCCAGATTCCTCTCGCGTGGCTCAAAATGCACAAAATGCTCTCGTCGCCTGTGCAAAAAGTGTTTTGGCCGTCATCGAAGTGAATCAAAAAAGCACCGAATATGCGATACATGCACAAAAAATATGGATTTGGACGGAATTCCGAGAAGTTTTTCGACTCAAAGTAATATCAGAAGGAATATGCTACACTTGCCGGCCAAAGGACAGGGTGTATTACATTCCAGTCAGATTAGGGTAAGGTTTTGGCTGTAATTTTTGACTAAAAATGACATTTTTTCAGTTCCGTGGCTCTTTGGGTCGACCTTCCGACAGATTCCTGGTGGTGAGGGACGACTTCTGTATGTACACTTATATGTCGGAAGAGGTAAGAAATATAGGATGAAAACGGCCTGATAAGCCGGAAATGGGCCTAAAATTGCACTAAAATAAGCCTATAATGGTATAAAAAGACCGAAAAATAGCTTTACAGGCCTGAAAAGGCCTAAAATGTTTTTCTGCTTTTTTCAAGGCTTGCATAGACTTGATTAGGCTTTTCTAGGCCTCATCAAAAGACTTACGAAAATCTCAAAAGAAAGCCTAAAAAGTCCTAAAAAGCCTAAAAGACAAGCGGGCCTAAACAAAGCCTAAAAAGCCCTAAAAAGTAGGCCTAAAGAAGAAGGCCTAAACCGGCCGGAAAAGACCTGAAAAAGCCCGAAATAGATATTATCAGTAGGTTTCGGTATGTAATAGGCCTTCCAAGGCTGAATTAGGCTGTTTGAGGCTAGTCCAGACCTTATTCAGGCTCAAGCCCTTCCAAAATAATCAGGGCACTTTAGGCCATTTTCAGACTGCTACCAGTTTCTTCAGACACTTCTTAGGCTCTCTTAGGCTCATCTTCTAGACATTTCTAGGCCTTTTCTGCACTTTTTCAGGCCTTTTTTCTTTTTTCTAACCCTTCGTTTTCCAGGACACCTGCGCCTTAGCCATGCTCCCTCTCCCAGGATGTGAAGTCAAAATTTGTGGCGAAAAATTCACATTCTCCGTTCGCGTCGGTGCCCGGAGGATGTACACAATGACAGCGGAAAACGAGGAGACACAAATGAAATGGTTGGCAATTTTGGATTTGGCAGCCAACGCTTATTTGAAAAATCAACGGAATTCTGGTTCCGAACAATCGGAATAGACTGATTTTTGTATATTTTTGCAGGTTTTTCGGGGTTTGGAATGGCTGAAAATTGGCTGAAAATGGTCGAAAACCCCATTTTCAGCCATTCAAAACCTCCGAAAACCCCTTTTCCAATGATTTTTCTCATTTTTTCATCACTTTTTCCCGCCAAATTCCCTCCATTTTTGACCTATTTCTCTAGTGCAAACGCGCCCCAATCCCAACTACATATCTCCCGTTTTCCTCTCCTTCCACTTCCCTCCCCTCAAACACCTCTCAATTCTAGTCATTCTCTCCTCTCTCTGTGTGTAGAAAAGTTTTAACTTTAAAAAAGGGGAGGAGCCAAGGCTCCGCCCCTTTTTCAAAATTCCCTCCTTATCTCGACGAGTTTTCTTTTTTCTTATTCATTGAAAAAATGTATATTTTATTGACATATTTCTTGTGTTTTTTGAATAAATGAATCAATGTTAGTTTTTGGGCTTTTTGGACAGCCTGAAAAGCCTAAAAAGGGCCTGACGATGTATAGTTTGGTACTTTGGAAGTAAGAAAGATTAGACATTGAACAACCTTTTTTTTTGGAGAATTAAAATCATTAAACTTTACTATGAAGTAGTAAAGAAAAACACTTTTTACCAAAACTTTTTACCAAACTGTTGTTTTTCTCTTTTGAAAAAATCGAAATTTTCCGAACATCTAATAGGCCACGCCCCTTTTGAGATTTTAGAATAAACACCATGTATTTGGAGTACAATTCCTTCGAACACTATTGCTCATGCCAAAGTTCTTGATTTTTTGAAAGTTTTGAAACCGAAATGATGTTTTAGCCATGCCTACATTCCAACGAATAACTGAGGATTTCTGGCCACGCCCTTTTTTATTGTAGTTTGTATTTGATTGGGATATCCGCAACTTCAACTAGTTCCCAAATAACCCATTCGAAAAGTAAGTTCGTTCTGGAACGTGACTAAAATGATTACTAGAAATTTTGCAAAAATCAGAAAAAATAAGAATTTTTAGCAATTCAAATTCCCGCCGAAAAATAGTTTTTGGGTCATACCACGAAAACAACAGCAACCCTTTCATCCTACAGTAACCCATGAATTTTTCAGCTCCTTATTCTCCAGTCATCAAACATTTGTGAATGGTGTGAAGCAGATGTCGAAGAGCAATCGTAGAGTATCAGGTAAGCCACGCCCACTTTTGAAAACTAGGCTCCGCCCATTTTTTTCTAGTTTTTTATCAAAAAAGTGTTAGATAGCAGATTGGTGTCGGAAAATTGAAAATCGATATCTAGGGGTTTTGAAACTGAAATATAATTTTGGACCACGCCCACTTTTGTCATAGGCTCCGCCCTTTTTTTGAGTTTGGTTTTTTCGAACAACACTTACAAAACAAGTGATTTTTGAAAACTGAATAATGAAGATAGGAAACTTTTGAAACTGATAATATAGGTCATGTCCATTTTTGACTGAAATAGGGGCGGGGCTTGAGATTGAAAAAAATTTTGACCACGCTCCTGTTTTCAGTGTCGTTCTATTCCAGTATACGCTACAAATACTGTTTGAGTGATAAAAACTTTTTTTTCCTGAGAATTTTGAAACCGAAATTGATATTTTAGCCACGCCCACTCTTTTATAGCATAGTCGAGAGAGTTCTACGGAACAGTAATAATTTTATGAGGGTTTTCCTCGAAGAAAGTTTGTGAAACAGAAATTTTTTGCGCCACGCCCCTTTTTTTGGATTCTGGAAGTTATCTTGAGTCAAGAAAATATTTTGTGTCACATAGTCAATGCTCATGTTCGATGAGAAATCTTGACATTTTTCTGAAATAGTTTATTTTTTTCAGAATTCTCAAAATTTTTGAATTCCCGCCAAACCCCACCTCCCCATTTTTCAGGGTCCCGATGGCGGATTTCAAGTGAAGCTGTCCGACAGTGATGATCTTTCTGAAGACGAATTGGAAGAAGATGATACCAAATCACAATCATGCATTTCTGAAATCGATTCGGACTCGGAAATTACCTCCGGAGGATCCTCTTCAACTAAATCTGGACTGGAGAAACGATATCAAAAGGCGTGGTATGCTGCGAAAGAGCTAGTGGATAGTGAACAGAGATATGTGGAAAAGTTGAAATTGTTGGGAGATGTAAGTGGGGAAAGATAGGAAAAATGGGAAAAATGGGTAACTAAAGACCGCAAAGTCAAAAAACTGAAAGTTACAGTTAAAATTATGATCCTCAAATATGTCTTCATAATTGCTTTTTGGCACTATTTTCACAACAAAACTTTTTGAAACAAAAAAAAGTTTTCGAGTCACGCCTCCTGTTTTTTTTTTGAAGTTTTTCTCAACTTTCACCATTTCCTGAGTAGTTTATCATCCCCGTTTTTGTTGGATTTTCAGTTCGTAGTATACATAGGTCCCGCCTCTATTTCATGAAAAAAAGTATAGACAGAAATGTAAGATTTGAGGTCGAAATTGGGCTAAAATATATCCAAAAAGGGAGAAAAAACGCCAAAAAATCCATTTTTCTATCAGTTTGGTCTTGGAACGGACAGGAATAGGTGAAATGGATTATAAATTCTGAATGAGTTAAACGTATCATTTTTAAAAGTTGGTCCATCATAAAATGGAACTATGAAATATTAAAAAAATATAAAATTGAAATGGTCTAAATTTTAGTCATTTTAGTCTTCGAACGGCTAGAAATAGTTGAAATGGATTAGAGAGTGTAAATTCCTTGAGTCTATCAATTTTGAAAATTGGTCCATTATAAGAAAGAACTATGAAACATTAAAAAATTGTCCAAATTTCGACTGAAATGGTCCGAATTGTCTCAAAAACGAACGCTTTCGGGCCCGATCTTTCGGAAAAGATGAACTTTTTGGAAACGGAAAATTGTGATTTTCAGGGTACACTCCATTTAATTGTACTTTGTAGCCTATTGTGAACTTTCAGCATTTGAATTCTCAGGATTTTCAGCAGCTATCAAGTAGCCCATTCAAAAAATTAAATAGTGCTGAAACTTAAAACTTTCTAAAAAAAATCGAAATTTATAAAATAATAGAGAAGCTCTGAAAATTCTTATGAATCAGTCTGAGAACAAAATTAATTATTCTGAAAAGTAAAATATTTCCAGAATTTAAGAAACAGAACTTTGAAAATTTTGAAAATTCAGTCCAAGCAGGCTGAAACTGTCTGAAAATCCTCGAAATTGGCTTAGAATCCCCTAAAACTCCATATATTTTTTCCAGACATTCCGAAACCGTCTTATCAAAGAAGAAGTCATCACAAATGATAAAATCACTCGTCTTCTGGCCAACATCTCCTCCCTGTATCAGTTTCATAATACACATTTTCTACCTCAACTCATGGATTCAATTAGAGAATGGCAGACAACTAAAAGGTGAGGGTTTTTTTTTTGATTTTGTAGTTATTATAGATTTCGTAGTCTTCATTACTTAAATCTTCAAAAGCACCTAGTGAATCTCTAAATTGGAAAAAATACAGTTTCGATAACTTTTTATTATTATCAAAATGTTCTAGATTTAAGTCTGTAAAAGCTGACAAAGAAGACAAATTTTGAGAAAATTATGAAAATAGGCCATAAAAAATTGAAATTTTTCCGTTTTCTGAAAAATATCAAAAATATCAAGTTAAATCGACCTAGAATATCATTATGACTTTCTAGGCCATCAAAACTCATAGGATCAGCGGTCCTGCTGTTTGCCTAGTCTTGGCTATCATGTGCAGATATTTATGTAAATAACACAAAAATTAACTGTTCCAGAAATGCTTTATTTGAAATCAATATTTTTTTGAATTACTAGTCTTCCATTACTATAAGTTTTATTCGTTTCTAAAGCATTTTTTGAGACGTATTCTAAAACAAAAACCTTTCTTCTTGAAGACATGGAATGCATGATCAAAATGTACAAAAAATCAGGGTCCTGAATTTTTGGCGACAATTCAAATTTTAAAGAAGATGGAAAATGAAAAAATTCTAATGATATTCTAGGCCGTTTTAGCTGCAAAAAAAGAAGTCAGTTTTCAAATTTGCTCATAGAAGACTTATTGAGTTCACATAATTTCATTATTTCTATGAGTAATGTCTGAAACAGGGAAGAATTGAGAGCCAGTTCGGTTTGCTAAACCAATATATATCACTTATTTGTTCAAAAACTGTGAGTTAATACATAAGTCAATTGATTTCATATTTTCTACCTACATCATATCAGTGTGTGATTGTCGACAACAATTTATCGAAACTCTCCTTTTCGACAAAAATTTTGACAAAAATCGACAAAAAAAGTGTCGATACTTTATCGATATTTTATCGATACTTTCCCAAAAGTGTCGTTGAAGCTTCGATACTTTATCGATAAAAGTATCGATAATTTTTTAAATTCTATTTGATTTTTTTCAAAAAAAACTTGTTGTCAACGTGAAAGTCCGTGACCGTAGTTTACAACAGAGTATCGGAAAAAGTGTCGATAAAATGCGAATTATCGACAAAAAACGTGTCGACATTTCATCGATAAATATGGTGTCGTGTTGGTATCGATAATTTATCGATAAAATGTCGATAAAAGTATCGATAAAGTGTCGACAATCTTTCGACACTTTTTTTGTCGTTCGATTGTCGATACTTTATCGACACTTTTATCGATAAATTTGTCGATATATTTATCGAACTGGTGTCAAAAACACACACTGCATCATATCCCATCGATCTACTGATTTTTTTTACTTCAATGTGAATTGAAAACAGAATGAAACAGTAAAATTCGCGCATTTCCATTGCAAAAACATGAATTTTTACAGTTTCAAGAAAAACAAAAAAGTAAAGAATGATAGGAAAAATCTGATTCCAAATCGTTTTCGACTTGTAACGAGAAAAAGAAAAAATGATTTTCTGTTCCGAGATATTTGGAAGTAGGAACTATTAGAAATTTTTCAATCGGTAAGCCGCAGAAAATTTGGAAAAAAGTACGAAATGACCTAAAATAATTTTTTAAAATTAAACCTTTAAAATTAAAATTAAAATTAAAAATTAAACCAATAATTTTTTTAGGGAAACCTAGGCCATTAAAAAAGGTTTGAGGCAAGCTTTCGGCCAAAAAAGGTTCGAAAAGTGAAAAAAAAACGCATTTTCAAAAAGTTATCAAATTTTTTGAAATTTTTTTTATTCATTGATCTGCTCATGTGTTTTAAATCACAATAAACTCTACACTATGACCAAACTCAAGAAATTCCTGTTTCCATGGAAACGTTTGAACTTTCTAATTTTAACCATATATAATGCTAGATTGGTTTTTTGCATACTTGTCACGGGCCGGGCCGGGCCGGGGTGGGCCGATTGAGAAATTTCTACCGGCCCGGCCTGGCCCGGGGTTCAAGGCAAAACATGTTTCGCATTTTGAAATTTTTTTTTTCGCGGTTTTTCACCTGCTAATTCGGCCTATGTTTTCTAAAATGAAAATTTCATCATTTTTCAAGTGTGAAAACCCAGGAAAAATTTCGAAATTGAGCTGAAAATCGAGAAAAGTGAGCTCGAAAAATGAAAATTTTGGAACTCGGGCCGGGCCGATTTTTGACAAGTATGGTTTTTTGACGCAGCAGTCACCGAAATGTTTTGCCCTGACGCGCGCCAAACAACTTAAACTTAGTTTTGGAACACTCAGAAACACAATGGACCACTCTACAACTTTCCAAACCACCCAAATCCAAATTCCCTCATTTCCAGAATCGCTAACGTTGTCCGAAAACAGGCTCCATTCCTCAAAATGTACTCTGAATACACCAACAACTACGACTGTGCCTCCAAACTATTCGAAGAGTTAAAAAAGAAGAAAAAATTCGCCGATGTCGTCAAAGAAATCGAAAAACAGACGGAATGCGAGGGTCTTCCATTGGGACATCATTTGATTTGTCCAGTTCAAAGAGTCATGAGATATCAATTATTACTTCAAGAATACAAAAAACATTTGCAACCAGATGATGCTGATTATGCGGATAGTAGTCAAGCATTGGAATTGGTTCTACAGGCGGCACAACACGCAAATGATATGATGAAGAAATTGGTGAGTTTTAGGGGTGTGGGAGGCCTGAAATAGGACCTGGAGTTATTTCATCTAAAATTGGGTTGATAGGCCTAGGACAGATCGAAAGTAAAACTCATAAAATAAACCCCAGAGCAATCTGAACAAGCCTAAAGCTAACCTTTTTTGTAACACCATAGTCTTTTGAGCTGAAACTAGCCTGTAATCGGCCTAGAATGCCTGGGCTTGCACATTGATAGGTCTAAGGTATCCACAAAAAATGATCAAAACTTTTCGGAATTGATGAAACAGAAACATTTTTCTTGGCTGAAAATTAGTTGGAAATGAGCTTTTCGTATCAGTTTTGAACTCCGGTTCTCTCTATATTCATAGTTTCTCTACGCTACTGTAGGATTACGGTACCTACAGCAACTCGAAAAAGCTATAATTTACAACATACCAGCCAAAACACAATTATTTCGAAGTTCTTTCTGGGAATTTGATGTATGCCTGAAACAGAACTTTCAATAAAGCTGGAACTTCCCTCAATTCGACAAACCAACCTTAACTGAAAAGCCTGGAATTGGCAACAACAGAACAACCTGAAACACCTAGTGTAACTTTAATTTATTTGATAGACTGAACCAAATAATATCGAAGTGATATTAGACAAGAAAATTTGAAACTTTTGCGAAAAAGAAAAAAAATTAAGCCGGAAGTTCTGAAATTAGACTTCATCAGGCAATAAGAAAATTAATTTGAAATCGCCAATTATGTTAAAACTGAATGAACAGAAATGTCAAAATCTTTGTTGGTTTTGTAAAATTCAGAAATTCCTCATCAGAACATAGAATTAATCCATTCCGATTTTTCTGTAACGCTCTCATTTCGCAATACGCAACATAAAGTTTATCAATCTGAGTTTTTTAAAATTTATTAGAAACAGAATAATTCTTGAAAATGGTGAGCTTGGAAAAGGAGTTTCTAGAAATTTTTGGGGTTCCTGTAACCGAAAGATTACGGCAACTACAGTAGCCTGAGAATACCGCGAAAACGGCCTAAATTAGAATAACTGATACTTTTTATTAAAATGGAGAATTACCTAAGCAACATACAAAAAGAGCGCATATTTATTAAACAATTTTGTGAAACAATAAATATTTTCGAAAAATTTGAGATTCAAAGAAATCTTTTTGGAATGAAATCGTTCTGTTCAAAGATTCTATTCAAAGTTTTAGGCTACTGTAGAATTACGGTACTTACAGTAGTAGTCTTGAGTAGAGTCAGAGAAATATGCGTTCCGAGGCAACTAAGGAATCGAACCGGCCTAAATCAGCCTAAAGTAATCTTCGCCATTTTTCAGGACCGTTTCGGAAAAGTGATCGAAGTGCAGGAGCAACTTGGCAACTCTATCTCCTTGGTCTCCCCAGGACGTGAACTTCTCAAGTCCGGATCAATTCAAAAAATCTCATCGACGACTGAAAAAACAGAGGAACGCTTCATTTTCCTTTTCAATGATTTGGTGATTTTGGCCAGTGAGAGGAAGATGATTGGAGTGTCAAAGTACAAATTAAGAGCATGTTTTAGTGCTTCTCATATGCAGGTAAGTGCCTGAACAAGGCCTAAAATGAGCATAAAGCCGGCCTAAGCCAGCCTAAGCCAGCCTGAAAAGCCTGAAATCTTTCAGGTTTGCGAAGGAGACAATTTGGAACGAGAACACTCTTTCTACCTCCGTGGATCCGATGGAAATGGACCAAAACGTTGTGTGGAATTGTTCACTACCACACAAAAAGAGAAAAATGAATGGGTGGATGCGATTTTCTCGATAATTGACGAGGCAAAGTTGCATAGTGCCACTTTTACGTCAAGTTCGGTAAGTTAAAGATCGCTAAAAGGACCAAAAACCCCCAAAAAATCTACAAAAATTGATTTAAAAAAAAGAGATTGTGGAGCCGTCTAATAGGCTTAAGCACATCGAGATTTAGCCAAAATCAACCAAATTTTTCAAAATTTTGAAATTGTAAAAAAATTTTTTTCAAACAACAGTGAGGCGCATTGATATTTATCCAAAATCAACCAAATTTCTGAAACATCTGAAACTGTAAAAATAATTTTTCATTTCAGAGAAGTTCCATCAGTGAAAATAACAACAATAATAACAATAGTTCGATGGAATCGAAACATTGTGCCGATTGTGATATTGAATTTGGGTGAGTGCTTTTTGTAGTCTTTGTAGTCTTTGTAGTCCTCATAGTCCAGATCACGAAACAAGTATCATTTCTAACCAGTATTTTTCCAAATTTTTTGAAAAGGTATTCATTTTTTGGAAATTAAAAATTTTGCTCGTAGGTTGAACTTGATTTTTTTCGCGAAAAGTCGCATAAAACCTCTATTAGAAGAGCATGCTCATTTTTTTGTTGAATTCCATTCTCTTGGAGCTCTTGTATTAGTGGGAGCATTTTTATTTTTTTTTCCAAAGAGGCCCTACAGGAGCTCTTTTAATAGAGGGAGCTTTTCTCATACAGGTGTGACGATAACACTACTGAGACTTTGCAATTGGTCTGCATTCCTTTTCTAAATGCTATTCATAGACCATCAAACTGTAATTTAACATTGTTAAAAAACAAAATGAAGAAAAACTTCACTGTTGCAAAATTGGGATTTACCGAAATGTTCGAGATGCATTCATTATCATTCTCGTTTCTTCATTTTCTTTTCAAAACTGAACTGGGCCAACCGCGCCAAATCAGTCCAGAATAACTGGAAATAGCCTGAATTGTACTTTCGTGTTGGTTTTGTAGTTTTTGTAGCTATTAAATAAACGAACCCACCCTTTTTGTCAGGTTCATTTCATAAGTCTATGAAATAGTAAAAACTTTCGTCGAAAATTGAATTTTTCAGTGTTTCATAACTTTTTGAAATTGATCATAGCAATCGACGATGAATCAGTTTTGGGAAAAAATTGAAAGTATCATTTTCTGCTGTTTCAATACTCTATCAATAACTAAAAAACAGTTTGCCTAACCATTAACAACCCCGTTATTCTAACGGGAAAACATTCTAGAAAACACTAAGTACACTTTCAAGACTTGTGGAAAATAAATCCAGAATTGCATATTATGTTACTTCGTCGTAATTACTATTTATGTTTATCAGTAGCTATAAAATCAAAAAAAATTCAATTTTTGCGCTTCACCCGGTATTACTGGGAAAATTGTTCGAATAAGAAAATCCGCTCATTGCATTTTTCTGGATATCAACTTTTAAAATAGACTATCATAAGCAGTAATAATTTATTTTTCTGTTTCAATTTTCGAGTATAAACTAATAAATCACAATTAGAAGCGCTTAGATTCCGTTTTCATTATCAAATTGAGAATGTCATCTTCACTTTTTTTGTTAGCATGATTCAGTAAAGAAAACACAGCGACCACCTGTTTTTAGTCGTAATTAAAGAATCTTTCTGATAGTTTTGAAACTGTGTTCACAATCAGGATCCCGACTTGAAAAACCTGTTTCAAAACTAAAGTATTGGAACATCGTTACATAGTGTTTTTTGTTTCAAAGAATGATAGTAGGGGTTTTTAATTTTTCCCAACATTATCTTGATGTGCTCTTCTAATACAGGTCTCAAAGTGGCGACAAATCGGAAGTGAATTGGTTTTAGTCTCATTAAGAAATTATATAAGATTTCTTTGAAACTGTATCTGATGAAATATCACTGTTTCAAGGTCAGAGTAAGTTGGATTTGATTAGTGGTTGTCATTGATTCTTTTTTGAATGTAAAATCGAAAAAAAGATAAAAGTAAGCCTTCTATGGAGGCAAGGGTAAATAAATGCCCCCAATTTCGCCTCACGCCTCGAACGCCTCACGTTCGCCTCTTCGCCTCTCAATTTTAACGTGATTTTTTTTCTGTTGTTTATTTGAAAGTGATAGTTTTTCAATAAATAAAATGAAATCCGTCAAAAAATTTTTACGCGAAATAAAAGAGGAGTGATTAAGGGAGAGGCGTGAGGCGGGCGAGGCATAGGGCGAGGCGAGGCGGCCCTTCCTTCGCCTTCACGGAAGGCTTGGATAAAAGTTTTCTTTTTTTTTTTAGTAAAGAATAACATACTGTCTATGGGCATTTTTGTTCACAATTCAATGAAACAGTAACTTTTTTTTCAAAAAGTGTTTTTTTCAATGTTTCGTACTTTTATTATAGAATTTTCAAAATCAACGAAAGCAGTAAACCGATTAGTCTTGGAAAAAAATGCATTAGAACTATCTCTTCTTGCTGTTTCGATGTTTCAATTGCTCCGTTAGGAATAACAAGTACGTATTGATTTTATTTGAAATTATTTATATATTATTGTTCTTTGAGACAGAAAAGTATCTTTAAATTTGGGAAAGGTCTTGTTTTCATAGTGAATTCATTCTTTTTTGTAATACCTCATTGAAACTTACATTCTGTTAAAATCCAAGTTTTTTAATATTTTGTTCGATTAGTGGCAGAACAAAAAATATATTTCCCTGTCACTGATATTCTCAAATAGAATATCAGAAACAGTACTAATTTTTATTTCTGTTTCAGTTTTTTGTGAAAGTTGTTTACTCAATTGAAGGTAAATCTCTTTGAAAAATTACAGACACTCCCATTTTTAGTAAAAACTTTTGGTCTGATACTTTAACTGATAAAAACTCACTGCTTCAAAACTTTTATAATCTAATATCTGACTGACTGGCTTACTGGTTGAGTTGCTGGCAATCCTATTCAGACAGAAATTTGATTCTTATATCTAAATAGGTTTGAATTAGCTTATACTGAACAGACTAGGAAATTCTCGATTCTCGGAATGTTTTTTCAGTATTTCACGATGGTGAAGCCGGAAATAATTACAAACTACTTTTGGGCTTTCATCATCACATGTTATTGGAACACCAATTTTTGTTTCCAAAAATCGAATTTTACAATGTTTCAAACTATTTTCATGAAACTTCTAAAATTGATCATAGCAATCGAGAACATAATAGATTTTTAAAAAACATTTGAAGTATCAATTTCTGCTGTTTCAGTAATCTAGTAATAGTCAGTCGAATGTTTTTTCTATAATTATTGCGATCATTCTCTGATGTACAAAAGATCCATGAAAAAGAAAATGCTTTTTCAAAACTACGAGAAGATGAATCCAAATTTTCATGGTATGTTCCTTGTTTCTTCGATAATTTATTAAACTTCCTTGAATATCTTAGAAATCAAGGCTTCTTCCATTCTCTTCCAAGACTAGCTTTTCCGGACCTCCGGTCCGTTAAAGCTAGAAGACTCATGCGTAGATGTGCGCCTACTAAAAGTGAGAGAACGCGAAAACGGTGAATTCCAGAAGTAGCTTCACAATAACGCCTGTAGCTCGGCTTCTGGACGTCAGATTGCTTTAAAAAATTTTCTTTCACGCATTTGCCCGTGAGTCATACTTTCTATTTTTCAAGAGAGAGGAGGGCAGAAGATGAATTTCTTCAGTTCGTCTGTCAGGTTTATCAGGAAATAATTAAATTGAGAGAAGCGTTGTTTTATAAAACTCAAATTTGGAAAACGATTATCAAAAACAGTAATAGTTTTGATTTCTGTTTCAATGTTTCCGGAAACGTTGATGAATCTCAAGTGTAAACGTTAGGTATAAGATCCTATCTATAGTCATATTTTTTTTCAACTCAAATCTTCGCTCTATGAATTGGGATAACCAATTTGGGATTGGGATTTGAGCCAGAATTTGGATTTGAAAAAACCATTGTTGACTTTTCTGACTCTGTCTATTTTGTGAGTGAATTTTTACTAGAGGCAATAGTTCTAAGTTTCCATCGAAGGAGTTTTGCATTGAATTTGAAACAGTTTTAGATGTCAAAATTCCGCACTGAAAACACTGTTTCAAAAATTCAATATTTGATTTCACAGAGTAGTTATGAACAGTTGAACTTTTAATCTCGATTTCTTAAAAACCGAAACATTGACCCACTGTCCAGTTTGTTCTGAAAAGACAACACCGGCCAAAAAATAATGAATTGTACTCTTGTATCGATTCTGTAGTTTTTGTAGCTAATTATAATTATTTTTTCTACTCGAACGTTCATTATATGAACTGGGATAACCATCAAATTTCTGAGCCAGAATTCGAATGAAAAAACAATTATTGACTTTTCTGACTCTCTCTATTCTGTGAGTGGAATTTGCAACACTAGAGGCAATAGTTGTAAGTTTCCATCGAAGCAGTTTTTTGTTGAATTTGAAACTGTATTTGATAAAAACATTTTGAAATTGAAAAAACTGTTTCAACACTAGATTATTTGAATTTCTCACATTATCTATCGTTTGTCCTAGTTTTTTTACACCTGAAAGTTTGGTCCGATCTCCAAATTTGTCCAAAGGGTGTCAGGATGGTCCCAAAATAATGAAAAGATTCACAGTTTCGAATTTGTTGCTTCAAGTTTTGAATTTGTTCTATTAGTGCTTCTCGGTTTGTTGGATTTGCAGTACTTAAATACTCAAATGATAATAATCTATAATAGCTCAAAATGACCCAAACTGATGTTGAAACACCTCGAGAACTTTTTTATTTTCAGAATAGATAACACCGTTTCAATTACTGAATCTCTCAGAATTTCTCAGAAAGTTTTTTCTTATCAGTTTTGTAAAAGAACTGATTTGTAAAATGTCGGTTTAGGACTTAGTTAAGAAAAATTTAATGACTTCTCTAATCGCCGGTGGCCCAATGTTCCCAATCCAGTACTACAATCAACTTTTTATTTTTTATTTTTTTGAAAAAAAAACCACAGTTTTAAAACTTGAACTTGATAGTATCAATGTATTCATGTTTAGTGGAAGCAACTGAACATTTTCAGTAATCAAAATAGTGCCCTTTTTTGTGATCAAATATTTTCAGTAATCTCAATTTTGAAATAAGTTTTCAGTACTAATTGTAGGCAATTACCCAATATTTTTTTTAGCTCAAACTCAAAAATATTCCAAAAGACATTGAAGCTGTAATAAATTTTTTTTGAACCCAAGTGTCAAGAAAAATTGCTGTTTCAGAAATGAAATGTTTATCCATCAGATTTCTGAAGATTAGTAGTTCTGCCTAACTCCGTCCTTTAACAGTTTGTGCAGTTTTTGTAGTCTTTGTAGTCATTGTAGTCTTTGACTCTGGAGCATCTGGGCTTTTTCTGTGGCCATTTTCAAATAAGTTTTATAGTTTTTCTGATCCATTCTGTATCATCTAAAAGCCCCCAAATCCCTCAAAATCCCCTCAAAAACCCTATCGAATTCCAGATTCCTCTCGCGTGGCTCCAAATGCACGAAATGCTCTCGCCGCATGTGCAAAAAGTGCTTTGGCCGTCATCGAAGTGAATCAAAAAAGCACCGAATATGCGATACATGCACTAAAAATATGGATTTGGACGGAATTCCGAGAAGTTTTTCGACTCAAAGTAATATCAGAAGGAATATGCTACAGTTGCCAGCCAAGGGACAGGGTGTTCTACATTCCAGTCAGATTAGGGTAAGGATTTGGTTGAAAATTTTTGGTTGAAAATGACATTTTTTCAGTTCCGTGGCTCTTTGGGTCGACCTTCCGACCGGTTCCTGGTGGTGAGAGACGACTTCTGTATGTACACTTATATGTCGGAGGAGGTAAGAAATAATGGCTTGAAAGGGCCCGAAAAGGCCTGAAAAATAGAAATACAGGCCTGAAAAGATTTCAAAGAACCTAAAAAATAGAGGGTTTTCAGCTTAATTCAAGGCTTTTATAGACTTGATTACGCTTTTCCAAAGTGTCTTAGGCTTGTCTAGGATTATTCAAAAGAGTCTTGAGAAGGCCTTAGAAGACCTAAGAAGGTCTGAAAAAGCCTGAAGTTGTTTTTATCGCGAGGTTTTTAGGCATATAACTGGCTTTTCAAGCTGAAGTAGGCTGTTCTAGGCTAATTCGAAACTTTCTATGTCCGCTATGGTCTATACCAAGTAACTTGCGGTTTTAGGCTTTTTTCAGGCTATTCAGGCTGATATTGCTTGTTTCAGGCATTTTCTATGCCATTCTAGGTTCATCTTCTGTACATTTTTAGGCCTTTTCATGCTTTTTAGATCTTTTTTTCCATCTTAACCTCATTTTTTTCCAGGACACCTGCGCCTTGGCCATGCTCCCCCTCCCCGGATGTGAAGTCAAAATTTGCGGTGAAAAATTCACATTCTCAGTTCGCGTTGGTGCCCGGAGGATGTACACAATGACGGCGGAAAACGAGGAGACTCAAATGAAATGGTTGGCAATTTTGGATTTGGCCGCCAATGCTTATTTGAAGAATCAACGGAATTCTGGTTCCGAACAGTCGGAATAGATTGATTTTTGTATATTTTTAAAGGGTTTAGGGATTTGGCATAGCAGAAAATGGTCCGAAATGGTCCTAAATGCCATTTTCAACCATTCAAAACCTCCAAAACCCCCAATTTTCCCATGATTTTTCTCATTTTTTCATCACTTTTTTCCCGCCAAATTCCCCCCATTTTTGACCTACTTTTCTAGTGCAAACGCGCCCTAATCCCAACTACATATCTCCTTCCCTTTTTCTCTCCTTCCACCGTCCTCCCCTCAAAAACCTCTCAATTCTAGTCATTCTCTCCTCTCTCTGTGTGTAGAAAAGTTTTAACTTTAAAAAAGGGGAGGAGCCAAGGCTCCGCCCCTTTTTCAAAATTCCCTCCTTATCTCGACGAGTTTTCTTTTTTCTTATTCATTGAAAAAATGTATATTTTATTGACATATTTCTTGTGTTTTTTGAATAAATGAATCAATGTTACTTTTTGGAATTTTTGGACAGCCTGAAAGAGCCTAAAAAAGCCTGACGATGTTAAGTCCGATACCTTGAAAGGAGAACGCGAAAATGAGTCCAATCATTTTTTTCTGATAAAGTGAAATATTAAATTTTGTGGTGAAATAGTTTTAAAAACGTTAGAAAGTTTTCAAAACTGTTGTTTTTCTTTTTCGAAATAATCTAATAATTCCGAAATTCTGATAGGCCACGCCCCTTTTGAGATTTTAGAATAAAAACAAGTAACATGAGACTATTGCTTGAGAAGCAAAAGTACTGGATTTTTTCAAAGTTTTGAAACTGAATTTGATGTTTTAGCCATGCAAACTTTTCAACAAAAAACTGAGGTTCTCTGGCCACGCCCCTTTTCAGTGTAGTTTTTGTTTATTTTTTATTTTTTAATTCTTAACTAGTTTCCAAATAACCTAAGCAAAGCATAAATTAGTGCTGAAACCTAAAACCTTGAAAGATGACTGAACAGCTCAGATTAGTAGACCAAAAGATAATAAGATAATGGACAAATATTAATGAAGAAAAAACTGGGAGAAAATATTTCCAGATTTTTTGAAACTTCAAATTTTGTGAAACCCCAGTCCAAATTATTATGGGAAATAGAAAAAAAAAGCACCTCCATACCCCCCCCCCCCCCCACCTCCATACCCCCCCGGCCACCTCCATCCCCCCCCCCCTCTATATCCCCCCACCTCCATACCCGCCCCCCCCACCTCTATACCCCCCCCCCCCACCTCCATACCCCCCCACCTCCATACCCCCCCCCACCTCCATACCCCCCCACCTCCATACCCCCCCCCCCACCTCCATACCCCCCCCCACCTCCATACCCCCCACCTCCATACCCTCCCCCCCCCCCCACCTCCATACCCCCCCCACCTCCATACCCCCCTTTCTCCATACCCCCCCCCCTCTATACCCCCCCACCTCCATACCCCTCCACCTCCATACCCCACCTCCATACCCCCCCACCTCCATACCCCCCCCCCCCCTCTATACCCCCCCCCCCACCTCCATATCCCCCCCCCCCCACCTCTATACCCCCCCCCACCTCCAAACCCCCCCCCCCCCACCTCTATACCCCCCCCCCCCCCCCCCACCTCCATACCCCCCCCCTACCTCCATACCCCCACCTCCATACCCTCCCCCCCACCATCCATACCCCCCCACCTCCATACCCCCCCCCCCTACCTCCAAACCCCCCCCACCTCCATACCTCCCCTACCTCCAAACCCCCCCCCCCCCCAGAATACAACTGGAATGAACCTGGAGAAAAAACGCGGCGTTCTGGTGGGCGGGGCTAGAAGGTTAGCGTCGTCTCACGGGAAGGGTACCATAAAAGATTTGGTAGTCTCCGAATGAGAAGAAGATTTGAAATGAGTCCATAAGGCATGAAAGGAAACCGACAAAGGAGGCTGTGCGGACGCTCGTTGTCGTGTAACAAGCGGTTTACGAAAGAAAGACTTGGTACAGTTGGGAATATATGTATCCCCCCCCCTACCTCCATACCCCCTACCTCCATACCCCCCACCTCCATACCCCCCCCCCCACCTCCATACCCTCCCCCCCCCACCTCCATACCCTCCCCCCCCACCTCCATACCCCCCCCCCCACCTCCATACCCCCCACCTCCATACCCTCCCCCCCCCACCTCCATACCCTCCCCCCCCACCTCCATACCCTCCCCCCCCCACCTCCATACCCTCCCCCCCCACCTCCATACCCTCCCCCCCCCACCTCCATACCCTCCCCCCCCACCTCCATACCCCCCCCCCCACCTCCATACCCCCCCCCCCACCTCCAAACTCCCCCACCTCCATGCCCCCCTCCCCACCTCCATACCCCCCCACCTCTATACCCCCCCCCTCCCCACCTCCATACCCCCCACCTCCATACCCCCCCCACCTCCATACCCCCCCCCCCACCTCCATACCCCCCACCTCCATACCCCCCCGCCTCTAAACCCCCCCCCCCCACCTCCATACCCCCCACCTCCATACCCCCCCCCCACCTCCATACCCCCCCACCTCCATCCCCCCCCCCTCTATACCCCCCCCACCTCGGGTACGGAGGTGGGGGGGTATGGAGGTGGGGGGGGGGGGGGGGGGGTATAGAGGTGGGGGGGTATGGAGGTGGGGGGGGGGGGTATAGAGGGGGGGGGGGGGGGGGAGTATGGAGGTGGACGGGGGGTATGGAGGTGGGGGGGGGGGGTATTTGAAGAATCAACGGAATTCTGGTTCCGAACAGTCGGAATAGATTGATTTTTGTATATTTTTAAAGGGTTTAGGGATTTGGCATAGCAGAAAATGGTCCGAAATGGTCCTAAATGCCATTTTCAACCATTCAAAACCTCCAAAACCCCCAATTTTCCCATGATTTTTCTCATTTTTTCATCACTTTTTTCCCGCCAAATTCCCCCCATTTTTGACCTACTTTTCTAGTGCAAACGCGCCCTAATCCCAACTACATATCTCCTTCCCTTTTTCTCTCCTTCCACCGTCCTCCCCTCAAAAACCTCTCAATTCTAGTCATTCTCTCCTCTCTCTGTGTGTAGAAAAGTTTTAACTTTAAAAAAGGGGAGGAGCCAAGGCTCCGCCCCTTTTTCAAAATTCCCTCCTTATCTCGACGAGTTTTCTTTTTTCTTATTCATTGAAAAAATGTATATTTTATTGACATATTTCTTGTGTTTTTTGAATAAATGAATCAATGTTACTTTTTGGAATTTTTGGACAGCCTGAAAGAGCCTAAAAAAGCCTGACGATGTTAAGTCCGATACCTTGAAAGGAGAACGCGAAAATGAGTCCAATCATTTTTTTCTGATAAAGTGAAATATTAAATTTTGTGGTGAAATAGTTTTAAAAACGTTAGAAAGTTTTCAAAACTGTTGTTTTTCTTTTTCGAAATAATCTAATAATTCCGAAATTCTGATAGGCCACGCCCCTTTTGAGATTTTAGAATAAAAACAAGTAACATGAGACTATTGCTTGAGAAGCAAAAGTACTGGATTTTTTCAAAGTTTTGAAACTGAATTTGATGTTTTAGCCATGCAAACTTTTCAACAAAAAACTGAGGTTCTCTGGCCACGCCCCTTTTCAGTGTAGTTTTTGTTTATTTTTTATTTTTTAATTCTTAACTAGTTTCCAAATAACCTAAGCAAAGCATAAATTAGTGCTGAAACCTAAAACCTTGAAAGATGACTGAACAGCTCAGATTAGTAGACCAAAAGATAATAAGATAATGGACAAATATTAATGAAGAAAAAACTGGGAGAAAATATTTCCAGATTTTTTGAAACTTCAAATTTTGTGAAACCCCAGTCCAAATTATTATGGGAAATAGAAAAAAAAAGCACCTCCATACCCCCCCCCCCCCCACCTCCATACCCCCCCGGCCACCTCCATCCCCCCCCCCCCTCTATATCCCCCCCACCTCCATACCCGCCCCCCCCACCTCTATACCCCCCCCCCCACCTCCATACCCCCCCACCTCCATACCCCCCCCCCACCTCCATACCCCCCCACCTCCATACCCCCCCCCCCACCTCCATACCCCCCCCCACCTCCATACCCCCCACCTCCATACCCTCCCCCCCCCCCACCTCCATACCCCCCCCACCTCCATACCCCCCTTTCTCCATACCCCCCCCCCTCTATACCCCCCCACCTCCATACCCCTCCACCTCCATACCCCACCTCCATACCCCCCCACCTCCATACCCCCCCCCCCCCCTCTATACCCCCCCCCCCCACCTCCATATCCCCCCCCCCCCACCTCTATACCCCCCCCCACCTCCAAACCCCCCCCCCCCCCACCTCTATACCCCCCCCCCCCCCCCCCACCTCCATACCCCCCCCCTACCTCCATACCCCCACCTCCATACCCTCCCCCCCACCATCCATACCCCCCCACCTCCATACCCCCCCCCCCTACCTCCAAACCCCCCCCACCTCCATACCTCCCCTACCTCCAAACCCCCCCCCCCCCCAGAATACAACTGGAATGAACCTGGAGAAAAAACGCGGCGTTCTGGTGGGCGGGGCTAGAAGGTTAGCGTCGTCTCACGGGAAGGGTACCATAAAAGATTTGGTAGTCTCCGAATGAGAAGAAGATTTGAAATGAGTCCATAAGGCATGAAAGGAAACCGACAAAGGAGGCTGTGCGGACGCTCGTTGTCGTGTAACAAGCGGTTTACGAAAGAAAGACTTGGTACAGTTGGGAATATATGTATCCCCCCCCCTACCTCCATACCCCCTACCTCCATACCCCCCACCTCCATACCCCCCCCCCCACCTCCATACCCTCCCCCCCCCACCTCCATACCCTCCCCCCCCCACCTCCATACCCCCCCCCCCACCTCCATACCCCCCACCTCCATACCCTCCCCCCCCCACCTCCATACCCTCCCCCCCCACCTCCATACCCTCCCCCCCCCACCTCCATACCCTCCCCCCCCACCTCCATACCCTCCCCCCCCCACCTCCATACCCTCCCCCCCCACCTCCATACCCCCCCCCCCCACCTCCATACCCCCCCCCCACCTCCAAACTCCCCCACCTCCATGCCCCCCTCCCCACCTCCATACCCCCCCACCTCTATACCCCCCCCCCTCCCCACCTCCATACCCCCCACCTCCATACCCCCCCCACCTCCATACCCCCCCCCCCACCTCCATACCCCCCACCTCCATACCCCCCCGCCTCTAAACCCCCCCCCCCCACCTCCATACCCCCCACCTCCATACCCCCCCCCCACCTCCATACCCCCCCACCTCCATCCCCCCCCCCTCTATACCCCCCCACCTCGGGTACGGAGGTGGGGGGGTATGGAGGTGGGGGGGGGGGGGGGGGGGTATAGAGGTGGGGGGGTATGGAGGTGGGGGGGGGGGGGTATAGAGGGGGGGGGGGGGGGGGGAGTATGGAGGTGGACGGGGGGTATGGAGGTGGGGGGGGGGGTATTTGAAGAATCAACGGAATTCTGGTTCCGAACAGTCGGAATAGATTGATTTTTGTATATTTTTAAAGGGTTTAGGGATTTGGCATAGCAGAAAATGGTCCGAAATGGTCCTAAATGCCATTTTCAACCATTCAAAACCTCCAAAACCCCCAATTTTCCCATGATTTTTCTCATTTTTTCATCACTTTTTTCCCGCCAAATTCCCCCCATTTTTGACCTACTTTTCTAGTGCAAACGCGCCCTAATCCCAACTACATATCTCCTTCCCTTTTTCTCTCCTTCCACCGTCCTCCCCTCAAAAACCTCTCAATTCTAGTCATTCTCTCCTCTCTCTGTGTGTAGAAAAGTTTTAACTTTAAAAAAGGGGAGGAGCCAAGGCTCCGCCCCTTTTTCAAAATTCCCTCCTTATCTCGACGAGTTTTCTTTTTTCTTATTCATTGAAAAAATGTATATTTTATTGACATATTTCTTGTGTTTTTTGAATAAATGAATCAATGTTACTTTTTGGAATTTTTGGACAGCCTGAAAGAGCCTAAAAAAGCCTGACGATGTTAAGTCCGATACCTTGAAAGGAGAACGCGAAAATGAGTCCAATCATTTTTTTCTGATAAAGTGAAATATTAAATTTTGTGGTGAAATAGTTTTAAAAAAGTTAGAAAGTTTTCAAAACTGTTGTTTTTCTTTTTCGAAATAATCTAATAATTCCGAAATTCTGATAGGCCACGCCCCTTTTGAGATTTTAGAATAAAAACAAGTAACATGAGACTATTGCTTGAGAAGCAAAAGTACTGGATTTTTTCAAAGTTTTGAAACTGAATTTGATGTTTTAGCCATGCAAACTTTTCAACAAAAAACTGAGGTTCTCTGGCCACGCCCCTTTTCAGTGTAGTTTTTGTTTATTTTTTATTTTTTAATTCTTAACTAGTTTCCAAATAACCTAAGCAAAGCATAAATTAGTGCTGAAACCTAAAACCTTGAAAGATGACTGAACAGCTCAGATTAGTAGACCAAAAGATAATAAGATAATGGACAAATATTAATGAAGAAAAAACTGGGAGAAAATATTTCCAGATTTTTTGAAACTTCAAATTTTGTGAAACCCCAGTCCAAATTATTATGGGAAATAGAAAAAAAAAGCACCTCCATACCCCCCCCCCCCCACCTCCATACCCCCCCGGCCACCTCCATCCCCCCCCCCCCCCCTCTATATCCCCCCACCTCCATACCCGCCCCCCCCCCACCTCTATACCCCCCCCCCCCCCCACCTCCATACCCCCCCCACCTCCATACCCCCCCCCACCTCCATACCCCCCCACCTCCATACCCCCCCCCCCCACCTCCATACCCCCCCCCCCCACCTCCATACCCCCCACCTCCATACCCCTCCCCCCCCCCCCCCCACCTCCATACCCCCCACCTCCATACCCTCCCCCCCCCACCTCCATACCCTCCCCCCCCACCTCCATACCCTCCCCCCCCCCCACCTCCATACCCTCCCCCCCCCACCTCCATACCCTCCCCCCCCCACCTCCATACCCTCCCCCCCCACCTCCATACCCCCCCCCCCCCACCTCCATACCCCCCCCACCTCCAAACTCCCCCACCTCCATGCCCCCCTCCCCACCTCCATACCCCCCCACCTCTATACCCCCCCCCCCCTCCCCACCTCCATACCCCCCACCTCCATACCCCCCCCACCTCCATACCCCCCCCCCCCCCCACCTCCATACCCCCCACCTCCATACCCCCCCCGCCTCTAAACCCCCCCCCCATACCCCCCCCCCCCCCCACCTCCATACCCCCCCACCTCCATACCCCCCCGCCTCTAAACCCCCCCCCCCCCCCCCACCTCCATACCCCCCACCTCCATACCCCCCCCCACCTCCATACCCCCCCCACCTCCATCCCCCCCCCCCTCTATACCCCCCCACCTCGGGTACGGAGGTGGGGGGGGTATGGAGGTGGGGGGGGGGGGGGGGGGTATAGAGGTGGGGGGGTATGGAGGTGGGGGGGGGGGGGGGGGGTATAGAGGGGGGGGGGGGGGGGGGGGGGGAGTATGGAGGTGGACGGGGGGTATGGAGGTGGGGGGGGGGGGGTATGGAGGTGGGGGGGGGGGGGATGGAGGTTGGGGGGGTATGGAGGTGGGGGAGGTATAGAGGGGGGGGGGGTATGGAGGTGGGGGGGGGGGATAGAGGTGGGGGGGGGGGGGGGTTTAGAGGCGGGGGGGGTATGGAGGTGAGGGGGGGGGGGGTATGGAGGTGAGGGGGGGGGGTATGGAGGTTGGGGGGGGGTATGGAGGTGGGGGGGGGGGGTATAGAGGGGGGGGGGGAAGGAGAAAGGGGGGTATGGAGGTGGGGGGGTGTGGAGGTGGGGGGGGTATGGAGGTGGGGGGGGGGGAGGATATGGAGGTGGGGGGTATGGAGGTGGGGGGGGGGGGGTATGGAGGTGGGGGGGGGGGGTATGGAGGTGGGGGGTATGGAGGTGGGGAGGGGGGGGGGGTATAGAGGTGGGGGAGGGGTATGGAGGTGGGGAGGGGGGCATGGAGGTGGGGGAGTTTGGAGGTGGGGGGGGGGGGTATGGAGGTGGGGGGTATGGAGGTGGGGGGGGGGGGGGGTATGGAGGTGGGGGTATGGAGGTAGGGGGTATGGAGGTAGGGGGGGGGGGGATACATATATTCCCAACTGTACCAAGTCTTTCTTTCATAAACCGCTTGTTACACGACAACGAGCGTCCGCACAGCCTCCTTTGTCGGTTTCCTTTTATGCCTTATGGACTCATTTCAA